>JAQGBW010000002.1:0-190902 GCA_034698625.1 Julus scanicus | reverse complement strand
AGTGTACGCACCTATGACACATTTCGAGAAACAAGGCGGAGCTTGGCATATTTCAAAATGAAAACCACATGGTTCAACGCTCTACGTCACGAAACATTTGAGAAACATTTTTCTTTTGATCCAGACCGCCTCTCGAGCGATCGCTACGAAACATCGGAGAACAAACGAAGGTTTTCCACACATGTTCGCAAACACTTCTGGACACATCAATGTTTGTTTGTATATGTTTGTTTTTTGTTTCTCTAATGTTTCTTTTGGTCGATACGCACCTTTAGTACTAGGGTGCAAGTTCAGCAGCAGCGATGAAACGGAAGTGTAACGGCTAACGGCTGAGAATCGGCTTACGATAACTTTTTATAAAATTGTAGTCTTAGGTAACAACATTTGCGTATACTCCGTCGTATATTTTGTTAAATGCATGTAAATATGGAACACAAAGAAATTAAATGGAATGTTTTTTGTATTTCTTGAACCGATGAGAAGTTTAATTTTTTATTTCACCAATTGCAGGCGTATTTTTTAAGACCCTCTTGAAGGAGGAATTATGTGGGGGAAAAGGTGGAGGGGGGGTGGGTCAAGTTTAGGGTCAAGGTGCGAGTGCAACCTCCAGAAGCAATTAGAGCCAATTATAACGTCTATTCTCTCCCTGGTTTCCTTCAGCATTCACTCATCGTTTGAGCAATTTGAAGACAGGAACTGTGCTCATGCAGCCAAATAACTGGGAGCCATGTTGTTGAACACAAGGGGCCTTGCTCAACTTTCTCATCCCTATTCAACAACTGTTGAAAAGGGGCCCAAATTTGAACGTTGATATGCTGCTTTTCTCTGGGTCGCTGACCACCGCATTGTTTATTTCCGTTAGAAGGCATAAACATCAGCATGTGCAAACACGGATGAGGAAACCGATGACAGCCATTTGTTACCGAATTAAACATGAATAATCACCTGCAGTGGACAATTATCACATTGAAAAAAATAATCTGAAATCCTGCTTTTCAGAAGTAGTTCGCACTGTTACGATTTCCTGAATTCGCAAAATTTCAAGCTTATTAGGACATTTTTAAGAGATTTGAGCAGCTTAGCAGTTAGCATACACACACAATCACCCTGCATAAAAAGTGCTGACAACGTAATCAAGCAAACTTTTATAGCGATTCACATTAAGCCTATCACACACTAGACTCGGCTAGAAATCGGCTGCTAGCGCACTATTTTCGGGTTCGCGCATGCGTATTTGTTGTATGCTCAGCGCACAATATCTTCTGCTAAGTTTCTTTGGCAAGCCAAACATACAGCGTACATCGGAGCGGAGAAAGTGAGTTCGGAAAGTGAGTCAAGCGTGATTTTAAAAATATTATCTGTTCATCATGCAAAAACCGTGTGCTAGCAGACATTTTCGCAGAGTTAATGTAGTGTGTATAGGGCTGAAAAGCAGTTTGCATTTTACAAAATATGCAATTACTTAATTTTAAAGAATTGCACTTTTCAAAAAATGATGTGTGTGAACTGGATCCCTGCACAGTGGGCACTGCTCTGACTGGCCGCTCCAGTATTTTATGCTGGATCCAGTCTAGTGAGCCAGCCCTTGTTCAAAACAGACAAATATTCTAGTGCCTTCCCACTAGATGTCGCCACTGATCAATATTGCTAAACTGCTCCAAGATGACAACAATGCTGCCACCTGTCCCTAGCACTGCCGGACCATCAGAGAGAGGCCATTAAGTAAATACTCAGCCTTCACCTGAGCTGGCAGTAAATTAATGACCTTTACCACGAAAACGATCAAATTGGCTGGTCAACCCATGCGTGACCCATAAAGCTTTCACTTAACGAGCCTTTGTTATCTAGGTAAGGGCTTTTAACACCAAAGGTACACCTTATGGCATCATGGAATATATTAGCGTGTTGCTAAATACACCGCTTAAATAAGTTTTATGGTCGATTGCACCAATCCCCGTGTTAAACATCGTATCACACAGAGCAACATAAACTTATGCAAACATTAATGTAAGTTTAATGGATGCAACAGCACAAAACTGATGTTTAAAACAATTTGATCTGAACAAGAATAAGAAACATCCTGCATGCATGAGAGTAATAAAGAGAGTTTAGTGAATATTGACCACCAGGTCACATATTTGTGATTTTAATAACGAATGAATTTTAAAATTCTGTTCAAGCAACTTGCATGTACTGACTCCACGCAACTATTCTCAGGGTTAAAGGTCAAGGAACTTCCATTCGCACATTGGCATACTGTGCTAAATAAGAAAATGTGTTATAGCGACAACAGTTTTTCTATAATGATAATTAATTGTATTTTAATAGACAACTGCACCTGCTGTGCGTGTGTGTGTCTGATTGCACGGGTAAACAAGTTAACAACTCGTTAACAAACGGTGTTAGTATTGATTTCTAAATATTGTTTTTCAAGTTTCTACACGATGTTTGTTTGTCGGGTTTTAAATGTCTGGCCATAGCAAGCCGTAGAGAACTAAGATTTAACGCGTCAATTATTTTCATATATATGAAATTTCGCACTTTGGTGCAATGACTAATTCATAAAGGGATGCCAATTCAGCGATTAATATGGTCTCCATACACTTTTTACCACACAAAATAAATGCATCACGTACAAATGGCAGTTACGTGTTATAAGAAAATGGCGAGTTAACAAGTGTGTATTAGAAAACTGGGATCGATGAAAACAAAAACATGTTTAAATATATGGAGAAGTTAATGAGTAGATACTGTCATTACCACTGATTACAATACAATCCATGGAATAGCATTGTATGGCACAATACATGATAACAATACATTGCTGTAAACATCCAAGCATTACAAGCTCGTGTAAACATATGCCATTAAATTTACACCCCCCATGCTTTATTGATAAAGTGTAAACTTAGAAAAACAGTTTCCAAATATCCAGTGTTGGAATCATGTTCAGTACATAGAAATTTTTGTATTACATCAGGATTCGATTTAACAAAGTGTTTGTATTCGTATTTTCGTAAGTTGTCAGCTGATGCAGTTACTTTTCATAATCTAGTTGTATAGCACAACATTTTTTCCGCAGTGTGACCATGCCTGACCAGGGGAGAAAAATCTTAAAATTTACGAGACAACTGCGTCAAATGCATTGTTATAAAGCATATCCATCTGCCTCTACGAAATTACTTCACGGATTCATGATTAAAATAGTGTTGGAAATAACAAAAAAAAGCTTGTATAGCTAAGGGGAGACCTTGCTCTAGGCAAAAATGGTATAATTCAATCTTAATAATGCGGTAATAATGAATCGTAACGACTAATTTTGCACGAACAACAATCAATAAAGGTACATGCACCTTTAAACGGTAGATAGGGGACCATCAGTAGAAGAGGGGTGTAGGGGGAATTAAAGAGGGTACACCATACTTTAAAAACAGTTTGGGTCAACCATTATTTAGAAACTAAACCCCCAGAAAACGCCTCTCCACTAATGTTAAAAAAAGATTTGTGAGGGGTCATTTTATGCTCCAAATACTTCCGGATGACATTTGGAAGGGTCATAACATCAGTACTGTTACGAGAGGATCAAAATTTGCGTGTTTTTCAAGGTAGTAAAACTAGAAACACTTTCCTATTGGTCGCAGCGTACCTATCGTCGGAGGTGGCACCAGAATTTACCAGGAACCGCACGTGCTCATTCTGTACCCCCAACAAAAATTCTGTCAAAATGGGCAATGAATGTACTTCTTGAAAAAAACTTCAAACGATCTAGTTCATAAAGTACGAGTTTAACTTAGGGGAATGAAGGGAAAACTGCAATGTACTTCAACAGAGAGGTTTCTTGGGTTAAAAAATAGTTTCAAGGCATCACATGGGGGTGGTCGAACACGAGCCGATTTCTTTTTGACATCAAATAAATTTCGGAAAACTAACCCTTCTTATCATTTAAAAAAAAGATATCGCCGTACAACTATCATACCGAAAAGTCATACGTACATGTATTCAAGCAATGTATCTGAAACATAGCTAGAAACGTACATATTTCTATCACAGCAAGCAAGTTATTTTGGCAATAACATGTGAATTAATTTACATATTTTTGTTTATTAATTTCGAATACAACCGTACCAATCGCGGTATCGCTAATAAAAAACACATTTGGTTTTAATCATAATACATTTTGGTAATATGGCAAAACAATGGCTGCTTTTACACTTTATAAAAACCCCAACTATGTATGTCATAAAGGCAGAACCTTATAAGGTCTATCAGCCAATCAACACCAAACGATACACCACTTCCCATTGAATACCCCTTAATTACAAGATATCACCCACAATATACATAAACCCTTGGGGAGACGTGCGGAACCATGTAGTGCCCTTATCCTCGTTTCTAATTTCTTTCCTTAGGAGGTTCAATCTACTGCTACACTGGTAATACCTTTCACAATCTTTATCACCTCAAGGGTTTTATAATCTACAAAAGGTTCAATATGAAATTATCTGAACTTATCAAATTTGAAATAGTTATCCTTTTTTTGCTGGTTTGTTTTCATGTTTCCAGACTAATAGATGTCGAACCTTTCAGACACCAAAGAACCTCACAAAAGGTGGAATATAGAACCTTTCGTTGGCACAATTCACACTCAAGGGTGAAATTTGTCCTAAGAACCTTTCAAACACCTTTATTTTTTACGGTGTACCTATAAAGAACGCGGCCATGTTGAAAATACAATGCTAAAAGCTCACACGCCACTGGAGGGTGCTGAACTGGCTAATTAATCTGTTTCATTTTATGTAGACCAGCAATGGCGTCACGTGCAGACTAGTGGGCCAATGGCAGAACGAATAGCGTTCGACTCCTCCCTTCAACAACTATCTTGACCTCGCCTGGAACAACTCCATGCGTTATTCATTCACCACGGGCCAGCTTAAAATGCAAATTTTCCTCGGGTAATTCAGGCCTGTGACTAAATACATTAAAAAATTCACGATCTAAAGCGGATAAGGGACCGTACCACTCTCTTCCGCCTTAATTTACATGTACTTCCTGGGCAGCTCCTTTCTTAAATCTTTTTGCATGAACAGAGTCAATCACTTAGGATTGAGTCGACCAGCATGACTCCCTTATGGCGTGATAATGATTCATTTTTATAAAACATGAAAAAAAGCAAGGCTTAATCTCATTTTTCCACATAAGCCTCCACCTACGATATAATCCGCAACACATGCTAAGGTAGAGTGCTATAGCGCCCTCCAATTAGAAATACAAATGCATGCAAATTACTCGAATTCAAGACCGAAATCGGTCAAGTTTGATAGCAATGATCCTGGTCAGCCCCCCACGAACACCCCGCACCTTGGTCCCAGGGGGCGCTGCACGCAAGGAAAAATCTGCAAAGTTTGCAGGTAGCAACAAGTGGCATTGGCTTATTGCAGATTGTTGTCAAACAATTAACAATACTTGTACACACATGTAAGATCGACTAAACAACAATGCAAATAAGCTTCAAATAGACGAATTCAAGCAGATAATGACTTGGGGACTTAGTCGATTTACCCAATCCATCATCCTCACTAACCTCAAGAAGTTGTCCAAGACGTTAAATTGCTTGTTTTAGATTTCAATAATGCAAGGACTTTAATTCAGTAAGTTAGAGAAGACTTATTCTCTGCCGCTGTCAAATGTCAAAGGACTTGTATTTATTAAAATAGGATCATCAAGTCATTGTTTTACTGGTTATATTGATGGACTTTTAGCATTAAAATTGTGCTATTGTATTTCTATATCATAGTCCTGTAGATTATTGAAAATAGGTTAACTGCCAGAAATTCATCAGTTAAACCATGACATTTTCCCAAATAATTTGAAGACTACAATAAAATTCACTGAAGTTTTCACTTAGTATACGTGGTAAAAGTGTATAAACTGTCTATACGAAGATGCCGCCACCAACAACATTACTAAGGACATGTTATCCTCAAATTGAAATATAAAATTCTGTAACCAAATTACACTGTCATACAAAAGTGTAATAGTGCAAGCAATGATTTTTTAAACGTTTATGAAAACCCTATTTAAATTACATTTTTTTTGTATTATTCATGTGTAACAATTCAAATTTGTATGTAAAAGACAAGCTAAGTTTTTATTATGCATCGTAATTTCAAATTACATGATGCATTTATGAAATTATAAATTCAAGTTGTTGATTCTTGATAAACATGCAATTTAACTGGGAATGGAAGATATCAATGGCAAAACTGACGTCATCTTATCATAAAATCGCCTTTCAGAATCAGATACCAAATAAAATGAACAATGTTTTTTTTTTTTTGATTAACCTTGATATTTAGAGTGCAACAATAACTAATTTATATCAGATAGCAATTAATGTTTGCCGCCGTCGGATACACTTTGTTTGATTAAAAACAAAAGTATTAAATGTTCTTTATTTCAAAATAAAAAAAATGATTGTTTATATTTATTTTTATTGATTCTTCAATCGTCGTTAAGAGCGTTGAATCGTGATTAGAGAGTTAATTTTCTCATTATTTTATCTTTTTACAGTCATATGCTACATGTATATCATCAATAAACGATTATAGTGTCCTTATACGTTTTAAAATATATACATATACACAATAGGCAATTATGAAATTACAGAAAATGAAAGAAACTTTGGATGAAATATTGTTTAATTCTGAAATCCTGTTCAAACGATATTTAATGTATTAAAACCATTATGTATATGTACACACACCCTACATCCTCAATTTATTTATATTAAATGTGTTTTCCTATTGGCCTAACATTTCATCCGTTTTAATTACGATTCATGCTTAGTTGGTTTTAACCGGCCTTCACGACGATTAATTTGCGGTGACTTTTAGCCTTAAAA
The DNA here is from genome assembly GCA_034698625.1 of Julus scanicus. Lineage (NCBI taxonomy): Eukaryota > Metazoa > Arthropoda > Diplopoda > Julida > Julidae > Julus > Julus scanicus. The sequence continues at coordinate 184,001 of JAQGBW010000002.1, read as the reverse complement.
AGCATGCATCAATATGCATTAAATCATATTTCAATGTTTATTTAATTAACAGCCACCCTTTGCTCAAAAATTATGCTATCATAATGGCCTCATGGGGACGCCATTATATTTGCATTTTTTCTCTACATGCTGTATCTACGTACGATCAATCAGACATTTCAAATTTCATGTTGCAAAATTATCTGCTTGTGTTATAACGGTCATTAAAACAAGTGGTGTTTAATTACCACAAAGTGTTGCAACAAAAATTTTATTTTTAAATTGTGCGAAAATTTACTTTCTTTAAATACATTTAGGTTTACCACCATATTTGGGAAAATATTCCTTAAACATTTATCTGTATTTTGAAATCGTCCCCAAAAAAAATCGAATATACAAATCTTTTCCCATTTTGTGTGAAAATTTGTTATATAAATATTAATATATTTACAAGTTTTTAACATTGCAGATATTGCTTTATGATCACCAGAATATGTATACTGCTGCACATGTCTTTCACACCAGGTGTTTCAACAATGGCCAGAAGGTACAAGTTTACGGTAGTCAAGTGGACATGAAAGTAAAAGCGAAATTTTTATAGTCCAGATTTGGTTGCTAATTAATGCATTTTCATCTGGATAAAAATCCCTTAATTGGTCCGCCCCAATGGCCCATATTTGAAGGTGGGGTGGTGGCGCCAGTATCGAAATCGGTACATTAGCCAGGCGTGAAACATCTAAATTATTCTCGTTGCATATGTATATATTGGTTAGGATGAATTTATCAGATTTAGCAATATCTACGAGTTTAAATCTAAGTTTATTGTATCGTTAATTAAATGGGGCGCCGCTCCTGCTCACTGACTCGTGCACACAAATCCTCTTGCGTAAATAAAAACAAGTCTAGGGTGTAATCGTCAAAGGGTTAATCTTCGGAAAACAAAAGTGAACCAGTCGAAGCTTATGCTTCTCATATCCCCCGATGGCCCCCCTTAAGGAATTATCTCCGCCTATTAGCTGTTGCAATTAGCCCCGTGTTAAACCGTTACACCTCCGAACTGACCCTAAGCCCTCTTGTGCCCAGGCAGGAGATGCGCTTCACTCATTAACCTTCTAAATGTTCCACTGTCATTATCATGTACAATGGCCGGCAAGGTTAACATTTCCATATAAAAAAATCGGGGGCAAAATTTGGGCAGGGGCAAGCAAGGGTCGAGAACTGGTGAAGCTAATTCGCGAAAGGTCAAGTTTTCGGTGAAGATTGTTTTTGTTGCAAAAATGGTGAATAAGTATTTGGGATGATCTGTGGGGTCAGAAAAACACGTGGGTGGTACGGTACGGTCCTGGTCGTTCAATGGGGCAATGGGAAGATGTGCTGAAAGGGAAGATGGGACAGGGTCAAATCTTTCACTATCCTTGTGCACTAAAAGTCCAAAACTCTTGGAGATCCTAAAAACTATTTTACAAACTTCAACATTGAAAACAAAAGCAAGTGGACGTTTTGGGAAACATTCACGTACACCTAAAACAAGCGTGTTTGTATTTAATCATTTTCCAAAACTTGAATTCTAGATAAAAGAATCTAAAATTTGTTTCTATAAATGGTAAAATTTCACTTCAAGACTCACCCCTTGAACTTCAAACCGCTGACCCTTGGTCGCTTCGATACCCTCTACAGTGTATTTAAGATAGAATTTTAGTGGTCTGGCAATGAAATTCAAGGACCTCTTCAAATAAGCCATTAAATAGTCCATCTTTGCAATTTTATTCATCAACTTATAATTAGTTTAAGAAACCTCAGACTATCAATGTATTTTGGGCGACCCCAATAGGGAATCAGCAAAGTACTTGAAAACAATCCAAGTCTAGATCAAGTGTTGCTGTCATGCTTAGGCAATTTTCATCACCATGTTCATGCACAATGTACTTACATCGACCGTTCTAAAAACTTTATTCGAAGGAGTCATGTGATGAGAAGTTTACCGGAAGTTTACGAGTTGACGTTGCTAACTTAAGAGTTTTAAGAAAACAGAATACCAAACTACACTATGTTTCCCCGTATAATGTTACAAATAATCTTTAGTGATTTGAACAAACCAGAGCAAACAAGACATGTTTCGACAAACTGGTTTGCACAACCATAGCGTTCAGATCAGAAAAAGCATTTCGAAACTTATAGAATGTTTGCTAGCTCTTCATGGCGCTCCTACCTATAGGCCTGTATAATATAGCCAAATATTTGGCGGCTGCTCTAAAAACACGGCTTTTTTACTCGTTAAAAAGCTTTTTTGGAAAAAGTTTGCTGCTAATCCGTTGGATAAAAGACTGGTGAGCAAACGCATGATGAAAATGTTTCCGAAACCCCGTTTCTGTTTCTTGTTTGCCCTGGTATGTACTAGGCATAGTATACTCATTTCAATATGTTACTAAGATATCAAAAAAGCTAAAATTGGAAGAAAAAAAAGATTCTTTTTTTGCAGAATCTGTGTATGTGAGCATGTAAATAGCAACGCAATCCTCTTTAACATGCAGTGTAATAATTTCCGAATACGTCCTCGTACGATAATCCAATCCGACAAAAATACTTGAAAGTCAAGAAGGATTTGTTTGTTTTTTGTTTAAAAAAAAATAGATATAAAAACTTCCTCAGTGCACAGCCTTCAAAAGTAAGTCAAAGCTCAAGGATTTTGGTTTTAGGTTAATTTGTACGAGCAGAGTATGGCTGCGAACCATTTTCAAAACGGGTCCAAAATGCTGGCTCGCAATTACACAAGATTTCAGCAATTTACGATCCCAGCTGTCTTCAACGGTCATCAATTTACTCCCGAATGATATATGTTCATTCCCAATGCACAACATCATTTAGGTGGTTGTTTTGCTATTCAAATCGCGCCAATGTGGCTCCGTCCCAAATCTTAAGAGAACACATGCATGGTCACTGGTCAGTTAAACCAATAGGGTCATTAAGACCCTCTCCAATAACTGTGTTGAAGAGCCACAACGGGCCATTGCAGAACTTGCAGTTAACTTTTATCTTTCATGGGTCCTAAAACGTTTAAATCCCCCTTGGTTTGTTAAACATGCCAGAGAATGTCAACAGACGTTAAAATCAGCAATGTTCTCCAAACATAAATTGAAAGTTTGAAGCACATTTTTAAGTTATCAAGACATTTGTCATTAATGTCAAGGACTAAAAAGTGATGCATCAATGGCTCTGATACATACTTGCTAACCAAGTGTTTGTCAACATTTTTAGCTCACGGCACACTAAACCAGATTTAAAATTGTCGAGGCACACCATACATTTTTTACGGACAAGTTCTCTACAGTTTTTTCAGTGAAATAAAGGAGATCCCCCCTTGAATAAAATTATCTGCTCTATGATGACCGGTGTTAGCTAAAGCATACACATAGGCAGTTTATCACACATGGCTACCCCGGAAACACTATATACAAAAAACACATTATTAAAGTAATTTAAAAAAGAAAAAAAAAAGATGCGAAGTAAAGGAGGGCTTAAGCGCCTCAAATTAACCCTCGCAAACGCCTCCACTATTATTCCCTAGTGAGTCACAGATGTCACCCTCTTCTCAATTTTAACAAGACCCCCTCGCATCTTGGACCCTGTAACTTCTTGTTATCCCCATTCCATCCGAACAGCATCCATTTTTTTTCTTCCTGGCTGTAACATTTGCCCCCCTCACACACGCACAAATTCCCCCATTTTGTTTTTTTCTTAATGGCTCAAAAGAGACCTTTACCTCAACCCCAACATGACTTATGCATTTTAGAGTTCAACGAGGACTCATAAAAGTTTCCCTTCAACATACAAACCATTTTTATACACATTCCAGTTGTGGGGGGATAACAATAATTTTTATTTTCTAGTTAAACCGAAGAGGCTGTAAGTACATACCCCCTGCACTCCTTTCAAAGCTCTAACGTCTTTAGTTTTGGAGAAAAAAAAAATATATCTAACAATATTGTCGGTGATGATAAAAAACAAAATTTAATCAAAAATGAAGACCAAAAAAAGAAATATGGAAAAAATAACCAAAAGTAATATTAAAAAAAGTTAAGCAAAATCTTTAACTCACAACATCCTATTAACTGATTGTCAGACATACAACATCATATCAAGCATTTAGCATCATTTGGAGCACATACTCAAAAGAAATATTTAAATGAGGGTATGCCTATTTATGAACAAACAATTTTGTATAATTTAATGTGTACAATTTGTTCTCAATAACACCAATTCGTTTACTTTAAGGGATAATTTTACTTGAGAGTAGAACATTGAGTAGGACATTGTTTATCGCCTGATTCGACTTAAAGATTATTATGAATTTCTTACTCAAATTCAAGAATCTGACAAGCAAACGAGAAATGACATTTGCAATTTTAGTGCGGAAGGAAATAAAATAAAGGACAAAAGGAGGCGATGATTGAAATGTTTTATCACTGGTGTATGTGTTTATCTTGATGAAAAATGGCGATGGGAAGTCCTTCCTATAGAGGGGACAAATGCCGAAAATAGCGAAATATGTAACTGTCGTTTGGAAATTACAATCTCCCCAATATCATAACCATAGACTGGTGTTTTAGCTGATGAATACGGAAGTGCCCTTTTCCTGTGGCAGCATATCACTATTGGATATCTGCATCATGGTCTGGGCGAGATTGTGTTACGTTTCATGTTAGGAAACACTTCTTAAAGGGGGCTTTCAGAATCTTTCTAGAAAAAAATTTTCTCATTACGAAAATCACAAAAAAAACCGTAGCTAGATGATTGTTTGAGAGACATTGTTTGCATAAACATGAGCTTATTTTTTTTTAAAAAAAACTGTACCCATGTCCATTTTAAGTGCATATGTCCTGTGCATAATTGAAAAAATATGCAAAATTTGAGGGAAAAAAAAGCCAAAAGGATAACTAACTACGCTTTGTCGACGACAAAAGTCAAATAAATCACAAAAATTCGGGAAATAATAACCAAATGTAACTTCAGTAACAAAAACTATTTTGGACTATCCCAAGTAAATATTTTCCACAATTGAGGATCTGATTTGGACCCAGCCGACAAACCCACTTCGTCGACAGCTAGTTCGCCCTTTCACATTTCGCCGACAACCCATTTTACGATTATTTATATTAATTTAATGCTAATTTACTATGATATAGTAAATTAAAAAAATTATAGTAAAATCATGTTATTTGTACCCACTTTCTGCCTACCCTACAATGCATCTTGTCGGTGAAATAGAAAAAAATTCGTCGGCGAAATGGTATGTTGTAGAAGTGGTTTGTCGCAGAGAGGAACGATACCTCTGATAGAGGTAACTTCACGGGAGAAGCTGTTAATTGCATCCGGAAACGTTAATTTTGCCGGATGTGAAAGCGCGCACGCGCGAGGAACTGATTTCCACACATTTATTCGTGTAGTCAACAACAGATAAATCACTATCTTAAAATGTTTTCATTTCACTTAAGCGTTTGGTGCAACACATTTTTTACCCGCGAAAACTATCAAAGTAGGCCGTTGGATACCGTACAGGGAGTTGGATAGGTCAGGTTGGTCAACCTGTGCAAATAAGATGTATCAAACAGAAAAACAAACTCCAATCCTAAAAAAAACCAAGTAGAAACATTTGCGAGTTTGGCAAACAGCGTTAATCTAAATTCCAAACAACCTATATTATGTTGTTACAGTTTTACATGGAAAATGATCGACATACGTTATCCCGATCTGAATTTGACCTCAGTTGGCCTCGGAAAGCCCACTCAAAAGCTGAAAATTAGGTAGTAAAAAGGGGACCGAAGCGCCATGATTTTGTATATTTGTGTAATTCCCCCTTTAATAACGCTACCCCAAAATTTTCCTTTGAAGTTTTTTAAAAGTTAAATAACAGTATGTTGCCACTCTGCTTTTGAAATGGTCAAAATTGCTTTTCCTCAGCAATTTCTTGGTAGAAAAAGGAAAAACAAACATACTTGGTCAAAAAAGAGGGGGTTTCAAATAGGCCTGAACACCAGGAATGGGATAGTTCCGCATGGGGCAAGCAGGACAGGACATATCCCATATGGTCAAACATCCTTGGATTTCCTCAGCTTAGTTACTTTATTTTTAACTTATCTCAAGTTCTCTCGGTCAGCTTTGCAGTACCATAATAGTATGTCTTCTGGTCCACTTCAGAGGACCACTCTTAAATTTCGTCTCAATTTTGACATCGCACCATGCCTTTCAATTTCACAAGAACTATTTTTACAGAAAAACAACTTCCCTGTGTTGAAAGAGATTCAAGCCGCCTGATGTGTAAAGTGAGAAGTTTGCACAAAATGGAATTATTTTTGAAAATTCCTTACTAGTGGATTATACAAAATCGCCCTCAAATTTTAAGAAAATACAATTTTATGAAATACTAAATTTCTTGGAATTTCTATGGAATAGATTTATAAGTTTTGGCAATGTCCATGGGCCAAGATACTATAAACATTTGGTTACCTAGTAAATCATCAAAAAATCCTAAACCTACTTCTGATTGAGGATGTGTTTTATCCCTGATATTGGTAAGAAAAACTGGTAATAAAAACCATTATCAAGGTATGGCACATCCTGGCGTGATAATGCTGTGGGGTCTTTCTGATGTTATCATTAGTACATAAACGAGCTCACACAATTATTTCTTTCATAGTTAAAATTCCTTGCCTTTGTTTAATTTTGTAATTTAAAAGAAATGAATGCTGAATATAAAGTATATGTAAATCATTCGTTTCGCAATTAAGAAATTTCATTCACCCTATTCAAACTATAGAGGCTGTCGCCCACCTGGCGAAAGTCGTGCACAACTCACAAAGCACATGAGCTCGCTCATTCTGGACAAAATTGCATGCCAATTCCCACTTGGCGCACCTCACGGAAGCACGAAAGATTTGCGCTCCTGCTAATGGCGTGAAGCACGTCACTAGCAGACGAAAAAACAAAAACCTCCCATTTATCGATACATGGTAAACACTACAAAGATCAGGCTGCCATGTTGTGCGCTTCCAAAAGTGATTTGTGAATCCGGCACAGCCTGATTCCCACCTGGCGAAAGTCGCTCACAACTCAATTCCCACTTAACGCACCTCACGAAAGGAAAAAAGATCGGGGCTCCTGCTAGTGGCGTAAAGCACGTGACCATATTTACCATTTTACCATATTTTCTCTTTGGTTGCCATGTTGTGCGCTTCCAAAAGTGATTTGTGAATCCGCATGGCGAGGCTCATTTCCGTGACGTCATGTGAACTTGCCTCACTACCTATTGCACATGCGCGAACGTCCACTTCCTGAGTTAGCGGACCATTTCGTGTGAATTGTGAGCGACTTTCGCCAGGTGGGAAACAGTCTTAAGATAAATGTATACCAGTAATGTGGCCTTGGCTCTGCTGCACTCGAGTGATGACCATGGAATTACAAACTCCAATATTGAAAAATAACTATGTTTTGGACAAACGAAATTTGAACAAACGAACGAATGAAAAATGTTTAGAAAAAATTAAATTGGAACTAGTAAACTAATAGCTGGTCATTAGCGTTCAATGGAAATTATGATGCTTCAATTAGCCCTGATCAGTTTCAAGGGCATTTTAATTATAAAGTATCAATCGAAGAGTAGATTAGCCTTGAAAACGCAAAAACATATCAATATATACTATAAGATATCGCTCACATCAGTTACACCAAATGTATATAATGTTAAATGGAACATTTTCTGTGGCCCCCTGTATAAGAAGAGTCCAAATGATGCGCTGAGGGATAACCAGCGCAATCACAACAATGAATGATGAAACAGCTTTTGCTTGAAGCGCCATACATAATACACTTCCGAATCTTTTCTAAAAAACGTTCAAAATTCGTCTGCTATTACAGGGTGCGCCAAAATTGTTTTCATTCAAATTAGACAAACATGTATTTTCAAACTTTTGGCATTATAATTAACGGAGATTATAATTAATGATTAATTTAAAAGTGATCCATCACACTTGGGTAGACCCTATACCCACATTGTTAAAATTACAAATCTTATTTTGTATACAACAAAATAAATAATATTATAAAATATCTTCATAATCAGCGGTTTTTCCTGTTTAAATCTGATGGTTTTGATAATTTTTAGGAATGTACTTTCTTTGAAATGTTTTTCACAGTATTAAACAAGGAATATTCTTCATTTTTGACCGACAGATTTCAGGACATGTCCACTAACATGCAACTAACTTTCTTTTTTTGTTAGTAAGAAAAAAATAGTCTGAAACAGGAAAACTCAGAGATTATGGATACTTAATATAGTTATATTAGTCCAAAATGATTTTTTTTAAAAAAATTGACAAAGACAGTATAATAGGACAGTATATAGGATGCATGTTTTTTTCTAATAAAAATAACTAATTAACGTATACATATCCAGAAAACTATCTAATAGGGTTGGTCACGAAGAGAAGTGTATGCCCACGTACATATTTCAAACGATTTGAAAAAAAATTCATTCTTTAATCGGTTAAAGTTAAATTTAATCAGGTGCCCCTATTGTAACGAAAACGTAATTTAACTTTGTATTTGCTGTATATAATCTTGATTCTAGATAAATTCAATGTCAGATAACCAGATTTGAACAAGATCAAGATTAACCAATTTTGATAAGTTTAACACTACATGTGTGCAAAGCTGAAAATCTAATACTTTTGCAAATGTGTAGGCCCTCAACTAACTTTTAAGTCATCAAACTTTTGGCAACAGTTTTCAAGTTCTTGCCAACGCAAATATTATTATAGCTATCCGGAGCAAGTATCATTACTGTCTTTCTATAGGCAGTAAATAGGTCGGCTCCAAAGGCCAGGGTGTAGGACATCCAATGCCAAATTTATTTTCTTGATCGCGTGTAAGTTTGAAAGACAAATGGTCACGGTGTTGGTGAACTGAGATAGTGCGTCGTAGATAAATTTTGTAAAATTTCGACTGAATTTGTCAACATTTCTATTTGTTGAATTGAGTGAAAACTTCAAATATGGCGCAGCCAATCTACCTGAACGTCGATCGATGGATTCAAGCCAACAAGGAATACTTTGTGCCACCCGTGTGCAACAAAATGATGTAAGTATACGATTTCAGAATTTGCAACAAATGTTCAAACTGTTCAAATATTGTAATTATACGACTGCCAACAAATTACCAAACAGGCACAACAATCAGTTGAAGATATTTTACGTAGGAGGACCCAATGTCAGGAATGACTTCCATATCGAGGAAGGTGAAGAGGTTAGACATTTACTTTTATAAGTACAAATATTACATAAAATATGAAATTGCATTCCTTAAGTAAGAAAGTTGATATGCAGCTTTATTTATTATTCTTAGTTCCATTATTCTTAAATCCATGGCTCAAACTAAAGTTTCTGAAATCTTCAACAAAGTAGTTTGTAAGCGTTGTAAACTATAAGTGCGAAATGACATTCGCATCCAGTCGAACAAAATTTAGTAAAAACTTTGATCCGGAGTAGATGTTACAGACTAGATTATTTCTTTTGATTTTCAGTTATTTTACATGAAGAAGGGAGACATGGTATTACGTATTATAAACCAGGGCAATTTTCAAGATATTCCAATTAAGGAAGGAGAGGTAAATTCAAACCCTTTTAGAATTTTCAGTTTTCTTTATTCATTTTTGGGTAAATCTAATTGATGCAATTTTAAATATTAGATATTTCTACTGCCAGCACGGATCCCACATTCGCCACAACGTGCGAAGGACACGATTGGACTGGTCATTGAAAGAGAAAGAACTTCGGAAGAATTGGACTGCATAAGGTTGGCTAATTTTTTCAACAAGTTTTTGTTACCAGTTTTTAATTACTGATTGACAGTATAATAGTTTGGCCCTACATGAGAAAATGTCGTTTCATAATGCAGGTGGTATGTCGATGGCAGTAAAGATATTTTGTACGAACGCTGGGTCTACGTTCGTGATTTGGGTACAGAAGTTGCAGCCACAATTAAGGAATTTTTCGCATCGGAACAGTTTAAAACAGGCCAACCTATTCCAGGTAAACATGTTTAAATTGCACATCTTACATAAAATGTTATAAATGTATAACCATGTGAAAATTTGCGTATTTTCTCCAAACCTCTAAAGCATGCTTAGATGCCTCTAGAGATTAAGAAGAATTCTTGCTTATTAAAAAATAAATAAACTTTTGATTTACAGCTAAATTATTATTTTTAAACCTATTTACTGCTTTATTTATTTTAATTAAGTATAATTGCATGAATGTACAATTATTTCATGTTTAGGAACGATTACTAATAATCCACCATATGGCATTAACGAAAAATGCACCTTTGGAAACCCATTTTCCCTAAAAGACTGGCTTGCGAAGAACAAATCTGAAATTGAAGACATTGGATTCAAAAGCATGTTCAATAACGAGTGCCAAACTCAAGTGAGTAATTCTTATGGGAATATAAAGGAAATTGCTGGAATTTACTTGAATTTTCAAACAATTAACCATAGGTAATCGCGTATGGCAATGGTGAGCAAGATGGTTACACTGAACTCTTCGAATTATTAGTGTGGCAAGTGGTAAGAACGATACTTTTATTCTAGTAAAAATTTCTAAACAAATTACTTGACGTAAATTTGATTCTGGTTTCGTCTTCAAATATCTGTATTTGCATTGGTTTTTAGTGAAACAAGGTCAGTATTGTTAACAGTTTTTAACCACCACTTTCATAATATTTTTAGCATGGAAAAAGGGAATATGACATATTGGGAAAAAAGTATCGTCTTGAAGCTGGTGACACACTTTTAATTCCCCAAGATGTCAAGTAAGTATAAGTCTATCTTACTTAAAACAATATGAACTTGTTTTTGAGTTTCATAACACAAAATTGTTATTTCAGCTATGATTCTCGCGCTTCTAGTGACTGCCTCACTTTGACTGTGAAAATGGATAGATATAATCATGCATCTAGTAATAATCATTAACGTACCGTGATTTGTCCCGCACTTTTTATTCGAATAAAATTACGTACATTGAGTGCATTCATGTATATTATGATTATTCCTATTATTCGTCTTTATGAGCGTCCCTAATTTAACTCGTCTTGTGCTCATAGGTGGCACCACCATCTATGAGCGTGAGACAAGCAAGTTCAGCAACGCGAGTGTTTCAGAAAACTGGGAAAGCAACGACGCTTCAACTAAGCGGATTTTTGCTTTCGTCTATAATTAGGTCAAAACTTTTTTATCTACTCTACCAAAGCCCAAAAATTGGGTAATCACAGATTTGCGTTAATTATTATCACACCTTTTACACCAAGTACAGACCATTAATCTGAACTGTAAAGATGGCTACTGGGAACTACAGAGTTCCCTTAAAAACTAGATTTAAGTTAATATTTATATGCGTCAATAAATATTATAAAATTTGGTAAAACAACGATTCTTACAAAAAACAAAGAATTTTAAAGCAATTGATTCCGTTTAATTGAATCACATCTGAGATAGGTTTTTTGATCACAAGAGCCGGTTGTCCAGATTGCCGATGTGAAATATTTCACAGAAATTATCCTTAAATTCCATCGTTTTATTATTCACCAGGTTTGTTTTAAATTATACACAAGTACGTATTTCAATGTTACTTTATATTCATACAGAATATTTGAATAAAATGAAAAATATCTATCTTTACTAATTTTACCAGAGGAACATTCAAGTGAATCACAACCCCATCACTTTCAATGGGTGAAAATTTAAAACAACTGCCTTCTCATGCTGCCACCTGCTGGCAGAATTTGTAAATTAACGCGGACATTTTTCAAACTTGTTTAATAATTTTAAAAAATCTACCAGCTCAAAGTGAATTACGAAAAAGTGATACCATTGCTGATTTATCAAGCTATTTGAAACAATTCTTATTTTTATTTAATCTCTTTTTCTTTGGCTGTAATTGTGTTTTAAAATTTCACCCATTGAAAGTGATAGGGTTGTAATCCATCTTAAGAACAAGTTTCAAACCAAAATATGAATGAGAAATGAGAAAACCTTGTTGAAAGTGCCTTAAAAAATTTCAATCTGTAGAATCGACTTTTGGTTGAAATGAAGAGCAAAACGACTTCTAAACATCTACATGTCAACGACAGGGCTAATTAAATGATAAGCACACGGCGCAGGCATTTAATATCGATCAAATAAAAAACATGGAGGAAATTCAAGCTAAGGATCGAACATTGCGCTTGTAAGAACGGCCGAAACACGCTCATTGGAAACAGCAACATCTTGCAAGATCTGACACCTTACATCCCACGACTCCAGATTTAATTAAGACGTCGTGGAGACAAATTTGCCTCGCTTCCTTCCCCTTTAATTCACCCCTATCGATACCAACAGTTATTAATTAATAAGAAGGAACGTTGCCATGGTTGAAAATGGCGTTACCATGCCATTTTTTCTAGAGGCATGTTTTGATAACAGAACTTTCTTCCTTACTAACTCTTGCAGACACGCAATACTGTAGATATCCTTTACTTGATTGTTACAATGTGTTTAATGTTATTGGGACTAAAGGTTGATAGTCCTTAGTGATCCAAATTGCAACTTGTAAATTCTTGAGACTTGCAACAATCATCCACAACAGACATTTGGAACATTTTTACTGTGCTAATTTTAAGAACGAAATTTGTAACCTCAATCTTGACCACAACTTAAATGCATTTCCTGAAAAAAAAATTTCGACTAGAAATCCACATACCAATCAGTCATATTCCAACACATTATCGCCAAATCGTTTCACATGCCATATATGGAAATATCAGAAATTTAAATTTTATACTCTTATGTCATCAGGGTGTCCAGTATATTGAAGAAATTAAGATATTTTTCAAGAATTTCAAGGCACACCTCCCACGACCAATTCCTCATTATTTTTCAAAAGAATTTGAAAACTGCTATTAAAGGCTATTAATTATTAAGCTATATTTTTTAGCATATTGTCTAATGCTAAAAGGGTCCACATTATCAAGGGCCCATTTGACATCGGGTATGCTGACATCCTGTCCTGTATATATATATATATATGGAGAATATCGCACACTGGCAGTATTGCACATGAGTGACATGACCCTGAATAATGTATTCCTCCCGGGGTATGGACACCTTTTTTCACCACACTGTCTTAAGGACCTGTCTAATGGCCTGACGTCACATATGAGTGACCCTCACTCCAAATTGGTTGGCCCTAGTGATTCAGTATTAAAAATCGGTATTAAAAATTGGAGGTGAAAGGTGACACTGATTCATCTTCTCGCTCGCTAATTACCCTTTTTTCCACCAATGAAAGGTGGCAAACAGCCATTAGACGGTGATACGGATAGGGAAACACGAAGCTTGAGGAGTTTTTAATCAGAGAGAAGGAAAAAAAATCAGGGAAAGCAGCAGGTTAATGAGATTAGGAATGAAGAGAGAAAGGAGGAGGAAATAATTACGGGCGGCAGTGCTGCAAATGCAAATCTGCTTTCTAAGAAATTAATTTGGAAATTCATCTGGCAACAAATTGCTTTTCGTTGAACAGATTCAACGCGATTAAGGAGCCTTTTTCCATCCGAGGAATTGACGGCAATGAAGGGCTAACAATACGCCTATAATAATTGATAAGGGGTTTCGTTATTACGCTCTTTCAAGCTGCGATAAAGCTAAGCTTAGAGAGCACTAAGTCCTAAGCCGTGCAGACGAGATCAATTTTATCTCTCCAAGACGAGTTTTTAACAATTTTCTTCGTTTTATACACTTGCATTCAATGTATTTGTCATAATCTTACTTGACTTAAAACGACTAGTTCGGATGCAATTCAATCTCCTATTACCCACTAAAAAGCGGCGCTTTTCTGAAGCGTCATTACCGAATTTGCATGCCTTTGTCGCAATTGTGAGCGACATATAACTAAATCTTCCTAAATATATCTGAGCAGAACAGGTGCATGTTATCAACATGTAAATTTCTAATTCCCTACATGTGCTTTGAAAAAAACTCAATTCACATAGCGGATCATTCTGAAAGTGCCTTTAACAATCCAATCCGGCAACCATTGCCGGGTCCACATATATTAGGGACTTTAAACGCCATATATGGCTATACATATTTTTATACATATATGAAAAATATCATATGGGGACATATACGAGACAAATTTGTGGGAATATCCCTGCAGATGTTAATCAGAGTAAAAATGATGGCAAGCTCAAAAACGGGGGTTTATTCTATTTGATTTGATCGATTTCGGGTCATAATTACTATATACACTTTTTCAGAATTAAATATATACATAAATATCCACATTTTAGTGTACTTTAAACGTGTCATGCCACAACATACATTATTTGTATAAAGGGATGCATGGAAGCAAAACTGTAGTAAATTAGTTAACCTTGTTATGTATTGATGACAGGTTGAGTAACAACACTGGCATACAAAATCGACACTAACAAATTTGTTGCAATTTTAACAGAAGGGAATAAATATTTGCTAATTATTTTAGCACTAGCTAGACGGTTTTGTTGGGTATTAGATTGTTTACCAAGCTTCCACAGTATCGCCTCGGGGGATTGGAGAAGGTTTAATGAAGATTTAATTCAGTTGGATCAGAAAACAGGCGTAGCCTATTTTAATGTGTTTTCCACGGAGTTTTTGCATTAACACTTTCATTTCATTTATTTTAATTATCAGGTTAAACGGCGGCATCCGATTCAACACATCAAAGCAACAACACGATTATATTTGGAAATAAACTTTAAAGGGAAAAAAATGAAAGAGATCAGTGAAAGTGAAATAATCGATTGCCCGCATAGACAACTTATCGAAATGATACTATGGATTTTTGGTAGATTTTTGTACACAAGAATATACATTTTAGCCTGACATCAACTTCTTTACAAATTACGAATACACCTTTACAATTTTTAGAGCTCAGCTCTACCTTCCTAATTATACAGACCATGAAGTAGTGGTTTCCAGTAAATATGTAAACCATATGTAATGTTTTTATAACATCATACAAGCTTTTTGGCATTTTATAACATATGGATTATCAGTATTTGCCAAAAATATATTGCACGCTTTAATTTGAAAATCGAATCAATAAATGCTACCTTGATGAACATGTATACAGAAATCTCGAAATTCCTATAAATCGAATATTTTCAAATTGGTTTAATATTTTATATTTCTCCAAACTTTATTGCTAAAATGATATCGAATAGCCTCATTAGCCTTAAAAACTCAAAAGTATGCTATCACAGGTATACAATTAGTTGTAGGCTATTGCATTACTAACGATTTAATTAAACTGTAAACTTCAATATAAATTTACAAAATACAGTAGCATATGCACATTTAGCATATTGCATATATTCCCAGTTGTAGTGCATGTTATACAAGTCCATAAATTATAAATCCACTCGAAAATGTATCAATGCAAATTACGTTTCCTGCTTTGTTATTTTAATATTTAAATATGTTTATTTGTTCTGACTATTTAGTATGCCTAATAAATGTAATTCCAGCACAAATTCAAATTCAGCTATATATCCCCTTGCGTGAATATGGGAAGTTTTGGAGGTAATTACCATAAAGTGGGAAAAAAAACCTTGGTCATTTATTTTTATATGTATTTAATACAGACCTTTTACGATCTATTAAAATTCATGTGGGGGGAAACAAAGGGCTTACTTATGGTCATAAACAGAAGCATGCTTATGTTGAGAACCACATTGGGCTAATTTTTTGTGGTAAATTGTGTGGCGTGCTATGCTCGCGATCAATAAAAATTCTAGATATAAAAATGGGGGAAATGGCTGCTAAACTTGTATTTACAAAAAAAGTTATATCAAGTTTAGCGAATTTCAATAGCTCAATAAATATTAAATTGTTACGACATTAGCATAAATTTAACTCAGTTTACTTAAAATACTGGAATATTCATTGTTATCATTTTGCAAAACTTTCGCGAATATATTTAACATCAGATGTTTTAAAAGGGTTTAGTCACCTGCAAAACAACACTAAAATTGTGGCTAATGATCCATATACAAAACCCACAAATATTATGCATATTCTCAGAATATTTCCTCTTTTAAAAGTTAATGCCGAAGTAACCCGCCCATAAAGCAAAACTGCTTATAATACGCTCATTTAGTAGCGTTAATAATCTAAGTAAACATGAAGACTACATAAAATATACGATTACCCACGGCAATTCGTAAGCTAAAGTATATATACGTCCATATTCTTTCTAAAATAACGACAAACTTCAAGTGGAGCATTTATTTAGAAAATAATCATTATTTGGACCTTACCTATTTCAAGATGTTTTGGACGCCCAAACCCAGACAATCTTTCGATGAGGGGATACTTGGTTTCCTTTCTATCCAGGGAATCGTACCCATGAGATTCCAAGGATGAACGTTAGACCAAGGTGGACGAACTGTGAAGGCCGCATGAGGGCGCTGGGTTACGGATACGCACTCGTGGGATACAACGTAACCCTTGACCTTTGGTCTAACACAGGATACCAAAGCTCCCAAACGCGAATCCTGCTGATGGCCGGCACAAAGTTTACAGTTCATGTCAAAACGGATGGATCATGTCTTGTGGATACACATTACCGAATAAATCTGAAAATATAATTGAAGTAATATTTATTGTCGAAATGTATTTTCTGAAAAATAATATTGAACGACATGTATTACAAAAGCTTAAATTTTGCTTTAATAATACCAAACATTGTTGTAGTTTAAAAAAAAGTCTTATTTTTGACATCAATTGTAATAAAAACTGCTAAAATAGCATTTTTAACATATCTCAATTGAATATTCATGAACAATATTTTAATTAACAGGTTTTAATTTGTTAATGGCTTGTAGAAATGCATTGTTTCAAATAAAATTTCAGTTTAAAACTTCATAAAACTGGTTAGGGGCCATTCAAAAATTATGTCACACCTAGGGGGGTGGGTGGGTTGTTTGTTTTTTGGGACAATAGTGTCCAAGGGATGGGGGGAATTGTGACTAAGGAGTGGGTGGGTGTTTAAAAAGAGGCAAAAAAGTGTGACAATTTATGGATCACCCCTTACCAACATGTTGAATTTCCATTCGAGGGTAGAAATAATGTTTTAACACACGTCAACATTTCTATACCATAAAGGTAAATAAAACATAGCATTTCATTATGTTTTAATTGCAAACAAGGTGGATAGAAAAAAAAATGTTTCATTTGCATGAAGGTGACCAGAAATCATGTGTACATGTATAAATTTCATTAAAGCGTGTAGAAGTAGAGTTTGATATCAATTTCATGCAAGCTAAGTTGGATTTTCCATCCACCATTTTCTGTCGTCATGTGATATCCATTCGGCGAGGGGGTGGGGATGTGAAGCCTCTCAGCATTTCCACCCAACTTGAATATGAAAATACCAATTTGTCTAGCTTGCCTAACGCATGGTTGACGCCATCATCTCATTATTGTTTTGGCCATCATATGCATTGCGGAAGAAAGCAGCGTGAAATTAGATTTTAGACAAAGTGGGGTGGTTGGGAGGTCTATTACAGCGACTACTCCGTGGCACGAGATTCTTGGAGATGGGACGAGGGTTGGGATGCGCCAAAGTGACATGACAATCCGAGAGGTGATACGCTTGAATACTAAGAAGTATGAGGGCTATACACTCCCTCGCATTTATGAACTGCGTTGGACAGGCATGCAGCCGATAAAAATTACGGTTTGTCGGGAATAACAATGTGCCATTTAGTTTTCTGGAGTTCGAAAGGCTGAGTTTCGAGCGAGAAATCTTCATTGTCTTCCTAATAGGCTTACGGTAATGAGTAAGTTGCACTAATGAGTAAGAGTTGGCGTTTATGCAAAAATCCTCATGGTAAAACGGCTAGGTAATTACCGAAAATTGATAATCTTCCATAAAGGACACTTAAGGCCATTGATGCCTTACTGCTATTAAACAGGCACTGCATCGCAAACGACCGCAAACAATTTGTTCGACGATGGAGTTTTAAGGACATCCTGTATAAGTTGGAATTGGAAATTTGAATGCATGGGAGAAAAACATACCTTAGGGAAAGGTGTTATTCAATTTTCACTCAAACGACGTTCACTTTTATGCTGTCTGTCTGTCTGGTGACATTTTAAAACACATTTTTATTGGAAAGTACAACTTGGTGGATAAGTACATTTACCATTTACCACTGCAATATGGCATTTTTGGGTTGAGTGTAAGTGAACTGAAATATAGCCCCTTGAACATGGGCAATCACTGTTAGCAAATAGCTATGCGGAAAAGATAGTTACAGGGGTGTACGCAAAATAATTCATTTCACGCCAGAGGCTGAAAGGCATTAACCGGATACGTTGATACCGGCGGAATGTGCGCATGAGTGCGGAATTGATCTTTCCGAATTACTGGAAATTAACGAATTACCATAGGAGCTGGCATCATCTTGCGTGAAGATACCTAGTACACAGTTAATAGGTGCATATGCCTACAAATAGAGGCTTGTAAGCCTTAGTGCCTGTGGATCGTCATAGGGAATGTACGGCATCCCTAAGATATTCCAGCCTCTTAAGGATGATAAACCTCTCGCAACAAGAAATTAATATTTTTTACATGTGCACGTACAAAAATACGAAAAGGGACAATAGTTCATGCAAAAATTCTTAACTATATGATAAAACTCAAATTTAGACTTCCCCGCAATATTATTTATAAAACAAGTATACAGGAAGGGCCTTGTATGTTAGCAATCACCTATAGAAATTAGTAATTGCAGGACAGTTCTTCTATAATGTTAACAGGTTCCTTGATCATTCCACCAACTTAGAAACCTTCATTTTAAAATTTACGATTTTTCGTGCAATCGAGAACAATGCTCTGTAATAAATTCCTTTCACAATTTTAATTTTCTCAGGCTACGTTGTGCATAATGCAGTAGTGTGACGATGGTACGAAGGGCAAACCCCCCACCTCTCACATAACCTGCTCTTATTTTCCCGCCCTTAGTCATCAACACCCATTATTGTAAGGCAACTCATTAACGTAAACTGTGTTTCAGCCCTTATGGCAGAGAGTCCAGAACACGCGAAACATGAACACATTTTACGCGTGTCGCCCATTTTTAGTGCGAAATTTGCATGCGCTGACTTAACGCCGTTGGCCGCAGCGCCGTTAATTTGAACCGCACATCCTCGTGTTCACAGACATTAAAATGAGCTAACATCTCTCACCCTTGAACAGGGTCGCCATATACCATCAACATAGACTCGCAGCTCAATCTTCTTGGCTTCAAAGTGACAAAAGCACGAAAACAGCCGTAAAAGCAAGAGGATCGCTCGAAAACACACAAACATTCAAATCCCTACACCCATTTCAAAGCTCTTTTCAAAGCTTATAATCTCCCACTTGCAATAAAAGTGCTTGTCTTGCTAAAGAAATATGAAATCCAGCTCATGCATGAAGGGTTATTAACATGGGGGTTAGGTCTAAGGAAAAGTGCTTGCCTACGACCATAGCCACAAAAAAAAATAATTATGAACTTCAAAAGGGAGATGGTGTTTCCATACAGAAATCCTGAGGGTAAAGCTTCCCGTGCACTTAAGGAATTTACGAGAAATGTTTAGGGTGACTTCAAAAGAACGCCACTGAAAAAAAAACATTGTTGTATAACATATCGTTCATTTCCGCTTTTCGATGGCTGGTTTATTCCTGGACCAGAATATAAAATGGAATGGCTTAAATGCACAACAGCAACAGTAAGCTTGTAAAAGTATATTTTTTAAGTACTATTTTTTAGAAAAAAAAAATATCAATATCATAAATAATGGTTAAGATATTGAAAAGAAATACATTTGAAACAAATTTCGGATATTAATTCACTTTTAAATTTGTATTTTAAAGATTTATTCTGTAACTTTAAAAATTAATAAAACACGAATTTTCCAAAAAAAACGATGTAAAAATGTAACATTTATTTATTTATTAAAACTCTACAAGAGCATTCAGGATCAATTCCCGCACAGAAAGGTAACAGAAAATAAAGGGAAATATACACCTCAGTGACATTGTTAGAACAGGGACATTATATACGAGTTAATTTCAAGGTTTCTCAATAAAGGAAATAAAAGCATTGTACACTGAACAAAACAAGGATTTTGAAAACAATTCTCTATTAAGATTAATGATTAGTATTTAGTTGATCATTTATTAAATTAAATGTACCAGCCCTTACAATTCCAGATCGCTATTCCAATAGGGGGGAAACTAAATTCTGAAACATGTCCACCTAATAAAATGGCTGTTGTCAGCGACAAATTTCAGAGGAATTTGTTTGCCACTCTCTTATAGCTCGTTCCCCAACCAAAGCACACTTGAGAACACTGCCTTTTTAAAGCACCTAAAACAAACAAGCCGGAATTAACCCTGACCACAAAACTCCACTCTCTTAAAACCGTTGTAGTGGAATTACGACTCTTCGCTCTTTTTCGGAGGGGAAGAAAACAGTGTTCGAGAGTTGGTAAAAAAAAAAGTGCGAGGAGGAATGCAGCTCACATCCACCCATAGTCAGATATAGTCCGAAACTAATTTAATTTAGTCTCTTTGGTAATCAAAGCACACTGGCAAAAAGACTCCTATATCCGAGGCTTGGAAAGTGAGAGAGAGGGAGGGAGAATAGAGAGACTATGTGAGAAAAGCGCAAGAACCACAATCGAAGGGAGAAAAAAAAAAGGCTATGGGGTAAAAACCTTCGCAGTCAATTTTACGCTGAATGGGTAAGAAAAGTCAAAAAGCTATTCTGTTTATCGTCTATGGGGTGTACAGAATCCCATAGAGGGAACGTGAGTAATACAATGGAGCAAAAATATTGGTATGGGAGAAGCCAAGTCGAAATTCAATGAAACATCACAGCGTGCTCAAAGGCTTGTTAAGAAGCGAAGTAATGTGCAGAACAACAGCGGCTCGTTAACTCAAATCGACTAAAATAGTAGAAAGCACAAGCTCAACTAATGTGGAAAAAAACTAATAGGGGAAAAAAGAGGCAAGTAGTCTTAAATTCGAGCTGTAGGAATTCTAGTCGTGGATACAGCACGCCACAGATTCTTCATCATACTTTATTGATGGAAAAGTGACACGTACAACCGGTGTCTGAATTATGTTTTCTGACATGATACTGAACTGATGCTTAAAAACGGTTCATTTTTCTGTTATATAAACATATATACGTATAAAAAAAATTTCTGTTGAAATTTATAGAAATAAATATGCAATTTTTAAATGTCAATACAAGTCTTAAGGTGAGTGTCAACGTGAGATTAACTCTCGCGAGTTACTCGTCACATCTCGTATTCCCAAAATTTCCCAAACTTATATCTCCTCAATGCTCTCCGGGAAAGGCCATCATCTTGGAGTTTTTTATTACATTTTTGGTCTATCTCTCCACAGCTGCTCTCAAAACTAGAACATGTATCGTGTTTTGCGAGCTGCTATCGAGAGCATCTCGAGTTTCTCTCACGTGGAAACTCATCTTTAATGATGCATTAAGAGCAATGAAAAATCACAACGACACTGATAGCGAATAAAAAGCTTAACACTCAAAATAACTTAACCCCATTTAGATTCGGACATTCAGTTTTTGAGCATAAATAGGATGTAACAGAATTTTTGTAGTCCTATCGCATTTAATATTGCACTTCACTTTCTTGTTTCGTGCTATTAGAAAAATAACCTTTACTGATAGGGGACAAATTTCAATTATAATTTTGTTGAAGGGCAAAAATTTCAATTATACTGTAATTATGTAAGGCGTCGTAAAATAAGTGTAATGGGTGCATTTGCAGCATTTAATTATCGATCGCTAAATTACAGATGATAGTTTTCTCACATAAATACAACTTTGCATAGCAAGTGAGTGTGGCAGGAAAGCTTGCTGACGTGAATACAGTACTATTGTAATTGAATTTCAGCTAGCTGTCTGGCCATGCATTCGTGCTATGGATGGTTGCATACATTCGAGAAACCAAAATGTAATTTGTAACTGGGCGATTGATAATTAAAAGCCGCAAATGCACCCATTACACTAATTGTACGACGCCCTGCTACATTCTAATTGGACATTTTGTTCTATAGTTTATGGTTTGTTTTAAAATCGCACGAACCTTGAAAGTGACGTGCAATGTTCCGCACAGACGGAATGTCTATAAATAAATCAGGTAAAGAGCTATGTATTTTGGATAATAATGCCATTGTTTGTCAATGAATTTTTTTATTTAAACTAATCAGAAATATAGTAAAGCCTTTCTGGCTATACATGTAGTAGGTGCACATTAAGATTTAGTGCATGAACTGTTAACGAACCTCCATTTTATTAATGAAAAATTCACCCTCAGGGATAAGCTAAATATTAATCGGTGTCTGTGCATATTGGTGCAAAAAGGCACGAACATCATCTAAGTAGATTAGAAAAAAATCAATTAATGTAATAAAAAGCCTGGAGGCAATGCACCAATAACGCTGAAAGATGTCCCTATTTCAAACAGTCTGCACATGTTAAAAAGATTTTCTAAATAATTAAGTATCGACTTGGAGAATATTAAAGTGGTAAAGGTACGAGAGGCTAGAAGCTAAACTTAAATAAATACTTTAAACTCTAAATAACAGTACTAATAACATGACGTTTCTAGTTTGTTTGCAACAACACAAATTATAATGAATTGAGTCTCGGTTTTGGAAGATTGTTTCTTATTAGGTGCAAATAAAACTAACAAAAACAAAGTTTTCATGAATTTCTATGGTTCTATGGTTCATTTTAAAACTAACTTTCACAATTTATTTATCTTATAAATGAATTTCAAGATTTTTCGTTCACAGAATAATCGTTTAATCCATTACCAGCTTAACGTTTACAGAAATTGAAAGCAGTCTGGCACAATTAAATCATGGTTGTGCATCAGACATTAACTAATCAGCTAAACATTTATAAGTTCATAAATTCAGGTCAGAAAAACTATCAATATAAAATAATATGCTCTGAATAAACACAAAACCGCAATTCAGTCAAACAGCGACATTTGAAAGAATGTCACAATTGAGTATACCAAAAACCTCTCAATATGTCTCATAAAATGAGCTTCATCTAATACTTGACTCGAAAACGAAAGAAAAAAAACCGCAACTATTGATGTTCCTAAATTTTCCAATGTAGACATGCATTCCACTTTTTTTCCCTCACTGGCCGTTGTCCCAGTTTTTGGCAAAAAGCGAAATATAAAATAAAATCTTTCGATTTCTTCCCCTCTAAAGGTACTTTGAGATACCTCCTGAGACTATTGACATCAATACGATATTTTATTGAGTTTTCTAACCAAAATGTAGTAATATGTAGCAGCGCAGAAGAGCGATATATTGACTTTTTTAAAAAAAAGTTTTGTCCATGACACATGTCTACGACATACAAACACGGATACAAATTTAATGTAATTTTATCTTTCTATTGAAAGCTCAAGAGCGGGCGCCTTCACAATAGAATTAGGTTCGTTTTCCTGTTATTTTCAATCTAATAACTATGCACTCGTATATATACTTCTGATGTTCACCACGTTTTTCAGAAAAACCATTGACGACTGAAGGACGCTCCAACATCTCGTAGAAAGGGAGTTACAAGCATAGTCTGAAAATGCATTATATTCAACGATTTCAAGCGAAATTCAAACGCTACCAATTTTGAGACACTCTGTATAACAGTGTCGCCACACTACGCTTATGGGATTATGGCGACATTAAAGGTGCCTTCAAATTATCAAAATCTTCTCCGAATGCCACACACAAAGTCAGGTTTTGTGTGTACAGATAAATCTATATTCATCAGCCCCTATTTTCTTCGAATCTTATATTCGATCGTTGCAGTTTTTCGGCAAAAGTGATCCGATTTTCATTCAAAAACCCAATATTTGCCCGAAAATTTACCAATCACATGGTCTAGAATTGGCACCCAAAACTTTGTTTTACTTTTCATTTGTTACATTCTATTCAACCATGTCTATATTATTAATGAAAAAAGTAGCAGTTTTATTTTTATTATCTTTAATTAACAAAAATCAGAAACATAATAAATAAAAAATAAGTCGAATGTTTGACGAAGACCTTCAGATTTTAATTAACCTAACTATTAAAAAACTCACTAAAACCAGGCAACTAATATTAACATTCAATAAATTTCTGGATACATGGAATTTAAATAGGACGAGTGTCGATAACATAAAATTAAGTACATGGCAAATATTTATGTAGAATTATTTTTATTTAAAGTAGACATCTTGAGTGCTTAAAAATACATGCAAATACATTAACCGATTGAAAATATATATATCTATTCAATGAATATTTTAAAAATAACTTAATGTCAATTATTTCAGATTTTGGTCACAAATGGGTTGTTTGAATCAAATTGGTTTCAATTTTCTAACTTCAACTATCCATAACTGTTACTAAATTTATTATTACCAAGGCTCCTTCGACTACAAGAAGAAGTCTTCCATTGGCGGTCCTACTGTCACACTAGTACTGGACAGATAAAAAGTGTAGTGACAAGCACTCAGATAGACAAGTACTTTTAGTCAAATCTGAAAATCACCTTTGAGAATAGCACCTACAAACGCACAGTTCTTGTCAAAATAAACCTTTCTGGAGGCTTAATGACCTGTATGCATAAGTAATGCAGGTTATTCCGTATGCCCTTCTTACATTTTTGCGCACGGAGTTGCGAGCAATGGCACAAATGTCATATACCCAAAGGAAACTGAAAATGGGATTTCCCGTCCATTTTGAAAATCAGGATTTTTTTGAGTTGGCTTCTGCATCACAAAAGCAGGCCACAAACCCTTTTAACGAAAATGAGATTCTATATAAAGACAGCCACGTGTCCTTCATATGCATAAGAAAATCCAATTGATGTGTAATCTTATACAAGAAGTGAATAAAAGTGAAAGCAGTCTGAGAAATGTGAAACAAGTTCAAAAAACATTTTTATGGATCTGGTAAAACGTCAAGTTGAATAGGCGAAAATCCGTTTTCAACATTTGTAGGTTCACCGACGAGACTTTCTGGCTGAAAATTTCCATAAAATAAAACACGAATAGCTAAACTGGACTTACTTTGAACAACTTGTTCGTAACTTCACCTAAAATGAAAACTTTAAAATTATCCGCAAGATGCAGCTACAGTTGAAATCCAGTTTAAGGTAATTTTTTAGTTCTTCAATACCAGAAACAAACTGAGTGCAATTTTAATGACAACCTCTTTCACCGAGCGAACTGTATCTGAAGAATTTTACATTCTCCAATTTGAATTTATAGTCATTATACAAATTACGTCACAGGTCCTGCTGTTTTTATAATGAGATACAAAGATTATTTTTTGAGGTATGTTGCCACGAATTGTACCAAAGTACGTTCAAAAACCGGCTAAAAGAATTTAAAATAATCGAATGGAAGTTTTAAAATGAAAATTACCTCATGACCGATGTGTTGCAATTTATTACATACTTAAGCCGGGTCTCCACCAAGACGTACATGTATTGGGTTTGTTTCAGCCGCCATTTTTTAAATATATGCTATGTAAATATCAAAATTGCACAGCTGTTAAAGACATTTAATAGGTGCATAATTTTGATATTTAACATATATTTACAAAATGGCGGCTGAAACAAACCCGGAGGGCAAACTTTTTTTGCATATGTGTGTAAATACTTGTATATATGTACGTACATGTACGTCTTGGTGGAGAGCCGGCTTAACATTACCTTTCGCCTCCTTCAAGTACAATTAGGGTTCTCATTTTCGGTTTACATGTAGTACATTATAAAAAACAAGTTCAATATCTTTTGTACAAGTCACCATTAACCACTCAAATGTGACACGGCAAGTGCAAAGGGTTTAACATCACCATAAAATGACGAATTCTGATGATGTTGCTAATTAAACCATCTCATTAGCATTCGTTGAAAAATCAATTGTGCTACCAAGCAAGACGCAGAATTTGAACGAAACATCTCAAAGACAGGCAAGATTCTTTATTAGCGCTTAATTTGAGAATTAAGACTTGTCCAAGTTGAAAAAGTGAGTTTGGCCAGGACAATGGTCATGGCCACTCAGCCATCAATGAATGAGAGAGAGCTTCCAATGAGTGGTCACAGCAGGTAACAAAGCATAAAACGAAAATTAACGACATCGATATTGCCCGCACTCGCTAAATTGCGAAATTGGCAAAGTGCTAAGGGAGAGGATGATACACGAGGGCGAGGGGAAAAACCCTGGATCAGAACGCTACATTAGATCACCGGGGTTGGTGGGAGCAATGACTGGAAGAGCGCAAATGAGAGAAGACACTGCTTGCGTAAAGTCATTCCGTTTCGCGACAACACCGATGAATCAATCATTGGCAACGAACCCAACCTGCTGCATTCCCACAAGATTTACGCACACTAGCTAACGAGGCTTAGTGCAACGGAAGTGATGACAAACGACGAATTAGAACGCTGACAATTGGTATTCGCTGGGGGTCTGGCCGACTTGCATTGGCCGATTTGTACAAAAAAAGTTAGGTAGCCACGGTCACATTTCAATGGCCCCATAGAAACACAGATTCCATCGAAGTATTATTAACAAATTCTGTTATTCTAAAGAGATGTTTCTATAAGTTTGAAAATTATCGCTGAATGCTTATAACAATGTCCATAAACGTTCTCCAAACTAGTTATGCAGGTTAACAAAAACTGGCAAAATCAACCTGAATCGGTGACGTTATAGATTAAGGATTCTGAAGAATCTCATCAAATCTCCTTCAAGAATATTGCAGTGCGGGAGTATTGGGCAGTAATTCAGTACATTAAATAAATTCTAGTAACGAATAAAATAGTGCTGAGTACAAGGTGTAATTGAATACTAAATGTTCTCAAAACATTTAATACAAAGGTAATTGAATATAAATGTACTCAAATGGTATGAGTACAAATGTAATTGAATACAAATTTACTCAAAACTTGCACGCATTTCTAATACACACTAAGAGTTTCTATAAACTCTCTGGAGATCACTGGAGTGATGTTTGGCCAAGGAAAATATCGCCTCACATATTTGTCCTCAAATCCTGAAATTTGTTCAACACATTTTCCATGAAGAAAGTTTATCTATAAGTGAAGAATTCTGACAAAAACTTTCATTGGTTAAGACAGTTATCACGTCTAACAGTCATCCATTCTGAAAATGTTAACAAATTGTGTAATTATATGAATAGAATTTATTCAAGAAAAACATTTGTCATCTATTTTCTACAACTTGGGATTTATTGAGAAATAAAGCCAAATTTTTAAAGCATATCTCAGAAACACGCCACATTACCTCTTCAAAACAAGATGTCAACAATGTCATTGGCAATATTGCATTCTTGGTCATGCAGTGTTTCGTGACAAATTCAAAAGTCTTGTTTTTCATACTTGAAAGGAGGTACGTTGCCATAAAAACACCATAAACTCATACGCCATGCATACAAAACTGGAACCATTTTAAGGATTTGTCCTCCGCCGTAAGAGTCCAGTTCAAGGAATGGATACATGCTTGGAATGTGACAATCTTGAATTCCACAAACTCGGCGAAGATACCCACAAGAGCAATTACTTGAGGCTTTTAGAAATCAATATTTCACAGCAGGTGAGTTTCTCGGAAGATACGACAATCATGAAAATCCAGAACGAACATTGCTCATACTTCCAGTTCTGTTACCTGCAGGGTGCCACAGAAGAAAAAAAAAAGCAAGACGTCCCTTTCGTTTAATATACAACAGAAGGATGTGACGGTACCACCGGCACCTCGCTGTTAAACAACGGCTCGTTAATCATAAACGTACAAACAAAACCTCCAAAGCGATGATGAAGTTGCGAAGAATGTAGTGCCTCGGAAATCTACGATTTCAGGGTGCTCCTTAAGTCGATGATACGCTAGGAGGAGGTCCACCACAGCGAAAAATTTGATGGAAAACCTGTCAGAAAGTTTATCAAGAACGATTTATAAAAGCAACGACGGCGTAATTACGTTACAGAGAAAGGTTCTGCTTGACCAACACGACGAGGAATTTAAGTTAACAAACACAAGTTGAAAGGTTAGTAACCGGAATAATGAAATCCTAATATTCAAGATTGGGTTTCCGTTTACAAGACATACATTTGATGGTATTTGATGTATATACAGTATCTTACATTTACTGTTTACGGATTGTAAAGTCCAACCTTCTCTAAATTTATCAACTACAGGTATTTGTTTCAATACTGTTGCTTCAGAAGATAAAGTTCTGCTCACACAAATATTGAAAGCTTATTTTTCTTTTAAGAAAACTGGTCGAATTCGGCAATTAGGAAGTTTTATAACGAAATATTTTGTTGAAATTTTATAAGACTTGTGTAGTTTGAAATTGTATTGAGAAATATTTAGCTTAAAATTTTCAAAGAAACTTCTGAATATCCGAATTCATCTCAGGTTCAGTTACAAACATTGTCAGTATTAAGAGCCTTTAATGGATTAATTATACAAATTATACTGTAGTTTAGCTTTAAATCAATAGTAGGCAATCATGCATAGCAAAATTGTTAGCAAGGTTTGCCTTCCTTTAGGGGCTTGCTTATTGCGCTAATTTCATCAGGCTTATGGTTAAAATTACTCCGAAATAACTATTTATGTTCTCACTAAGCAGGTCCGAATAAATTACAAACAAATTGCTAGTTTTACTGAAATGTTTTAAATCTTAGAATTCGTGCTCTAAAAACAGATTTAGTTTAACCTACTGACAAGTTCAGTCGACGTGATCATAAATTCAGCACAAAATTTAAAACCCTTAAACACTTGGAATTTAAATCAGTGTTGACGCAAATGTTTACAAACATCCACATTTTAGCTTACTGTACAAGTATTTTAATCATAAAAACGTAATTTTCGTTTGCTTTTTTTTGTTGAAAACTTATTACCATTTGTCAGTAAATGTGAAACGGGATCACAACGCCATCTCTTTCACTTGCCATTCTTAATTTCCTGAAATGACATTACATTTTGCCTAAAATGAAGCGAACCAGCCATCTTAAAGTGACAATGCACAGGTATGTGATATGGGAGCCCGAGGGTCTAACAGACGATCCTCCGCCAAAATGCCAGCAATCCCAAAGGCGAACCAACCATCCTCTGTGTCGAAGACAGTTTTCCATTCCTCATTCCTAACCAGGCTGAACTCTAGTTTGATCCAAATAAATGATACATGAGTAACGAGCAATGAAAGCAGCATTTGGAGTCGACCAAAGATCCTTATTATCAAGAGTTTGCTGTCACGGAGGAACATACATTAATTAGGGCTAGGATTGAATCCTTGCAAGACTTGCTAAGTTTAATTATAAATCCAGCATTATACACGTCGTGCCCGCCAGTCTCAAGAGAATGCCGGCGTAATTAACAATTTATGAATGCTTGAAGGGAGAGGAGCAAAAATTGGGTGAAAATTAAATTCTCTTGATACAAGAAAAATTATTTGTGTGAAACACCCGTATGAGGATTCGCGTAAAGAGCGGGCATGTTGTGTCTATATTAAAGGACATTAATTAAAATGTTATCTACTTAGCTGTCCCCTTTGTAATAAATAGCAATTATGAAAACTCTGATACTAACGCCTAATACACACTGATTCAATTTACTTAAACAAGAACAGACTTAGACCGAATTTTTACTTTGAGAGACAGGGACTTGCAGGAACCGTACAATTTCAGAAGTATGCGGAAATATGGAGAATATTAACGAACATTTAATGAAGGTTTTACTCAAATTAAAGTTTCGTCATCTTCTTGTGTGTCTATTAATCAATAATGTCTACAACAGTGTTCTTCAACCTTTCTCCAATTTCGGCACACCCACACTGTCAACACTGTTAAGCGTATTATCTGAATTACTATTCTGTAGTATCGTCATATTAGGCCCATACCCAGTGGGAATAAGGTATAATACAGTACTCCAAAAAAAAAAAAAAACACTACGGTTGCCATGTCAGGTTATTCAGGTAATCCCTTGCTATAAAACTTTGCATGTTTAATTATTGTTAAGGTCGTAACCAACCATTAAATTTATACCACATTGTAAGAATTGAGAGACCTTAAAAGAAAATTTCTTATGATTACTGTTATGAGGGCATTGTCATTTAGCAAGTGATATTGATTCTATAGTTCTATTTAAACCCCTCGTTATTGAACTGGATGCCACTGAGTTCAACCCCAATCTATCTGGGTTTATAAAACTGAAATAACATGCCATTATATGTAGCTTAAATATGCATAAGCTAGTAAAACATAAATAATTACTAGATTACCAGAAAATTCAATTAATTCAGCATTTTTCATGAAATTTCCCATTCACACTCGATCAAAAAACACCGAGTAGTCGAGTACGAGTAATTCGAGTCAAATAGCCGGGTACTCGATACCAGACATTGGATTTCCTAATCGTAAGAGATTGAAGCCCCCACGTCCATGGTTGTAAGCATAAATTTAATTTCCTCATTCCAACAGTATTCATTTGATGCCATGGATGGAACGGCCATTAGACTTGTTAGAGATAACGGTGAGATAAAGGACAATGTCGTGATGAGCAAGGTGAATAAAGCAACGGAATTCTCCGGGCCACTCTCTACTAAGGGATTATGAAGCATCACGTTTTATGGGCATTACTGACCCATTCGATTCAATTTACTCGAAAAGAAAAAAAAAGTACAATAAAAGCAGCCATCGTAAAAATGCGTCGTTGAACGACAGAAGAAGGAGGATAAAAATGGCATCGCGTACAAAGAGTGAAGTTTTGTCGCACTTTCAGGAAATGGCAAAATGGCTCAGGGGATTCAGAAACGATTAAATTACTTGTATCATCGATCTTGCTGACCACCAGTTCATGATTCCCTGACATGTCATGGACGCGTGGAAGACGTGGCTGAACAAGTCTGAGTGCCATGGCAACACTGATGGCGCTGCGGTCTATTTAAGGAAATGAGCAACA
This sequence comes from Julus scanicus, assembly GCA_034698625.1. Taxonomy (NCBI): domain Eukaryota; kingdom Metazoa; phylum Arthropoda; class Diplopoda; order Julida; family Julidae; genus Julus; species Julus scanicus. Next base: position 152,863 of record JAQGBW010000002.1, on the reverse strand, counting down.
AAAGTCAGAGGCAACCAGCAGAAAATCAACACCAATTTGGATGATCAACATTCGATTAAATTGGTTTAACGAACACATTTTGCTACTCCCAAAGTACAGGCCACCGAATTTTAGAGGGATGATTCCAATATTTATCTGGTAACTATGTGAGTAGAAACGCAGAAACCATGTTCGACTGGCACTTTAAACTTGAAGTACATTTGGGCAAAACTGTTAACTTGTGTATACTTTATAATATATCCACTTCTATAAGCATATATCGACCCCTTGCAATCAAAAATGGTTTTAACAGAAGTCCGAATTCTCAAAACTAAGTTTTATTTTTATTTCTAATGTGACAAGGGTAATTCAAAAAGGGTAACTTATTAGTGAATCAATTTAAGTTGTATTTAAGAACACAAATTTCAGTATAAATCGGTCTACTTTAAAGCTGATATAAGGTTCTTGCGCAAATTAGGCATACTCCACAACGATATCTTTGAATGCAATATTAAGATTGGTGTTTTTTTGATAATCAGACAGAAAAACAATGGCTTCGGTAACACGTTTACGATAAAAGTTTGCTCATCAGTTTTCTGTCCAGAGGTTTCAACAAACTGTTCGCTCAGGAAGCGGTCTGGTTCAGAAGAAAAAAAATGTTTGCCGGTCATGGCGCTCCTACCAAGGCCTGTATACCATGACGTAAAGCTTTCTAGACAGACGACAGTTTTTGGCCAGTAAGAGCGCCATGAACGACAAACACCCCTCAAGTTTTGGAATGCTTTTTCAATGTAAACACTATTTTTTGAGTTTATCAAAACATGTTCGTTTCGACAAATAGGTTTGCAGAAATTCCCATTTGTGTTTCGTGTTTGCTGTGATCTGTACTAGGCAAAAAAAAAAGTCCCTACATAAATGATTTCAACTACTATACAGAAAGAGCGAGAGTAAAACTCAAAAGTACATCTGAAAGATAAATCCTGTTGCTCAGCTTGCACAAAACAAGAAGGCCTATTTTTTAACTCTACAACAAACAAAATTGGAAATCCCTTTCTTATTTCCTGATAAAATTGGCATCACCACTGAGTAAAACGTAACCAAGCGCAAAAAATCTAGACTCCTAAGGAAGAAGACTGAAATCTTTTCCCCATTTTTTTTATTCTCTCTTTGTGAACATAGCCGGAATTTTCAAAGTAAAAGCAATTCCCTCACTCGCTCTACTGCATTAACAAGACCGCTCATTAGATGGGCAGGAAACGAGCCAATCATGGCAAGACAGTCGCACTTCCGCCACCTTATCCTACTTCTTTTATCTTAGGGATTTTAATAGGACGATGTCATTCGCTTTGAAGTTTGATTATCGATATTTCAAACAAAAAACATCCATAATCCGTTGCTAGACCCCTTGCTCAAGGAATGAAATTTCAGGCAAAACTCCCATCAGATGGAGCAGCAAACGTTTTCAAATAAGCCAACATAAGGGGACTTGTAATTGGGCTAAACCCTAAACCAATCAATAAACTTGGCAAACTATAACTTCAGAAATGCGAGAAAATAAGCAATTATAAAAAATAGCTTAATTGGTTTGAGTTCAAACCTCGTTGTATGTACTGTTAAAATCAATCTCACATTTCATAAGGATTTCGTTACAGACATCATCACGTGATTGAGTCATCGTCCAACCATGAAACATTGAGCAGCCAATAAAATGAATTACTAGCCACGTGATTAGTCAGTGTAAATAGTATCCAGATTTAGTTAACTGGGTTTACTTGTATGCAATCTTCTTCATCACAAATGACAACAATTTTTGTCAAAATGATAAGCTTTTTCATCACTAACTGTCAATGATATTGCCAACACCTTACTTACTTATCACCAATGAAAACTAATCTGAAGGCAAGCGCCAAAAACCAATTTAAGCTTTTTTTTGTAGAAATGACTAATCAAAAGAAGTCCCAACTTAATCATCCGTAATCGGGTTATCATTAATTAGTTGATTTTCTCAGTTTTCTCACGTATTTTCTCGCTGCATTTAAGACCTTAAGTACGAAGTAAATAAAGACAACTCTCCAAAGCGTTTACCCATAACACAGCTAAAAGTTCAGATTTAACTCTGTCAACAAAATCGGTGGACCGAAAAATACAAACTTTTGCCTTACAAACCTTCCAAAAGCTTTGTGATTACGGCTTAGCTTTTATTAATCAGTTGTAGTGCAACAACTATAAATAATACAGGGTTTTCAGGTCCCGAAAGGAGACTAAATTAACGCCTTGTGCTATTGGACGCTTAATTGCTTGCGGTAGACCAATCGAAAGAAAGTTGGATTAATTTGTGATTTACAACTTATTGTTGATTAGTTTTTCTTTTGCTTTGATATACCTCGAGGTATATAACCTCTCTAACCTAAGCAAAAATGCAGCAGTATTAAATAGTATCAAGAAGTAAATACTTACGTTTGTCGTCCAATGTCCAATCTTCATTAAGCAAGTGTTCTGCAGATTAAGAAATTTAGGGTTACAAATGAATATTATTGCAATTATGAAACTGGTTATGGTTCTCAGTCAATTTTATTCAAATTCTTTCGTTGCAAAGAGCACATATTGCGACAATCATCGATTATCAATACACTTTTTAATTCCCTCTTCAAAATCTACAATATATGCTAACATGTCAGGAGTCTATTTACAGTATTTATATGATATATTAAGACAAGTAATAACCCTGTGACAAATATGAAATGGCAGAATTATATATAAAACAGTGCATAGCAACATTGTGATTATGACGAAACTGTCAGAAATAAACAGCTCTGACTAGCAGCAATTATTCAGGTTGAATTATTTTTATTACTAATAATTCATTGAACAGCATCCAAGGCAGACATGAGGATAAGAAACTAAAATTAATGGACAGGGCCTATGGTTAATATCGGTAAAAGGGACAGCGTTATGACTATCCTAAGTGACTCTAGCAATCTACCATTGACCCAATTATACGTTTAAGTAGGCTTCTGGCTAACTGATAGCGTATAGCCAAAGCTTCTTAATTATTACTAGGTCTACCGTGTTCACAAATTACGGAATTTTAACACATTTTGCCATGGAATTGGTTCATTGTTCCCCCAATGAAGATCTCGTCAAATGACAAGAATATGAATTCAACTTAAACAGGAAAACTGCACACAATTTGCATTGTCTTTCGAGCATTGGAATTTACTAAATTCTCAATTGTATTAAAATATAATGCCAACTTCATGAAAATCCTAATTGCTAGTAAGTATGCATTCGTAGCACAGAAAGTATGAAAAATAAACTTTTGGCATCCTACGTGTACAATAATACTAAAAAGAAATTCATTTTCTGGTTGGTAAGCTTTTCATAAGTTTGTCTTAAATAATGCTTTCACTGCATTTCAATATGCTGAACATTTCTCATTGATGGATTAATTTCATTAAAGTTCGACCCAGCAAATGCTTGTAATAAGCCTTCTTTATAATAAAGCAAAGTTTAAGTGATCCCAATTACATTTTTAATTTTATGAGGCATACTATCTATCAAATTAATGACATTTTTGTCATGTAAAGTAGAAAAGCAGTAGTCATCCGCATGGACAAGGCCGGGTAGGGAAGGGGCCGATTTTTGAAGGGACACCGCCCTTTTTGCATAGACTGTAATTCATTCTTGAAATGTAAACTTTACAGAGATTAATCCATTAATGAAATCGTATTTGAAGCAGCTAAAAAAACCTGGAAACAAAATTGTGGGTGGAACAACAATAAAAGCAAATGATCGCTACACGTATTTTACCAGAATTCCAAAGTTCAACATGGTCTAGACAGAGTGTAAAATTTCAACAATCTAATCAAGGTTATTGAAAAGTTCATTATCAACAAACCTGCCAAAAGCCACTTTCCATGGATTCTGTTTATTTAAATTTCAGAAGAGCTAATGAAAAAAAACCTCCAACACATCACTAAAGACCACACTAAAATACGGAACTGTCGAAAGTCTGTCCACCATTCTGTGGACAGTATTATGCATAAATGACCTTTGGGTCAATGGTTGGAACAAATTGCAGAAACAAAAATGTGCAAATCCCGTTGGGAATTTTTTTTTGAATTTCACAAAATTTGACATGAATGGTACGCCTTTAAAATTTAGACTTCTAGGTACCTTGATATACAGGAGGGTGCTTAAAACCTTAGATAATATCAAATAAAAGTTAACCTTTTCTAGATTAAGTACAATCAAGATAAACTCACCCATCGAAAAAAGAGCTGCCATCTTGAATTGTCTCTAATTTTTAAGATGAACAATTCAAGATGGCGGCTCTCAGTGTTGAAATTTCAATTCCAGACATTCCAAACAATCCACATGACTCAATAATGCTATCAACTGTTCCAAACTGATTAATACAGGTGTTCGTAAAAATCACTTAAGTTTATATTTCCCGCCAATTTCCACAAAGTTTTGTAAAATCGACATCAATGATTCACAAGGTTTGTTTAGAATGTTTAGAAATCAAAATGGAGCACTTAACGCAATGTACCAAACGATGGCACTGGACCTTTATATAAAAATGTACGGAATCTCGAATGGGACGCATACAATGAAAGATACTTGAATCGTGATATGTTTACGGTATTATCAATTTAACAATTCGATTTTCGGTTAAAACTGTTGCTTGGTGAAACAGATGATTGACCTTTCATCATGGTTATAACTAATTAAAACTTGTATCGACTAATTTGAGGATTCGTGGGTTCCTAAACAGAAAAAACACATTTTTAATGCAGACAAACTGAATGAAAAAAGTATTCTTACGTAGTTTTTGTTGCTTTTTCAAGTATAAATAAAAAATAGTGAAATTTTGCTTCATGTCATCTTAATTTATGATAACAATAATCGGAGATTAAAGTAACCCTATCATTTCTCAAAATTAAAATTTCAAGTTTATCAGCTTGGATGCAATGTAATAATAATAATAATAATAATAATTAATGTATTATGGCATTCACAATGGGATCTCTATAAGAAATTAATAAAGTTAATTTACTTTTTATGCTGCAGTTGATAAAAATAAAAAATAAAACCCACCACCAACTTAAGGGTGACAAGGCGACAATGAAAATTTAGAAACACTTTTGGCCTCGTATTTGTCAGTAAACAAAAATTGGAAGAAACATTTGCAGACTAGTGCATATATTTGGGGTTTTCCGGCCCTTCATTGAGAAGCACAATGATAGATGGAAGAACAAATTCAAATAACATTAGTTGAAAATAATGCAGGTTAAAAACAAAATGTGGTTGGTTGATTAGCAACGATTCCTGTCCGAAAAATACAAAATATACATCGGTACCAATGTTTGTATCAAACATTTCAAACCAAAATGTCAATTGACCCAGTATTAGATTCTGCGATATGAATGTGGTTGAGAGTTTGAAAAATTAACACTGGGTGGTGCACTCACCTTTTATAAAAGGATTTTCATTTACAGGTGATGCCTAATCTATCGACGAATCCAACTAACAATAGTCGTTATGAATTAAGCTCTTTTTCAGTTTCGCTTATCACATTTCATCGAATAAGCAGCATTTCCAAGAAATGCTTACAAGCTAAAATCTATGCGATATAAAAAGCTATTGTGAATTTTATGCAAGTTAGATGTACGGCATTGAGAAGAAGTCTATAGCAGTGAATTTGTTGGCAAACATCTAGAATTTATACAATTATAACTTAGCAAAGTGTCGTAGTTGTACTAATGGCAGCTTTTCGTATTATCCGAAATTATGAAAAAGATGGCTTTGTTCAGATTTATTTTGCAGGTGATTTGTTATACTTAATATAAAAAGTTTTGACTCTTTGTTTAGTTCATGAAAACATTTAAAATAGATTTTGTGAAATATGAAATGGGGATAATTGGAAATACAATTTCTACGAGAATACCTTGTTAAATTAGGACACTACTCATAATGACATTGTTTATCACAACAATGTTTAAGTTTGACTTTTGAGAAATTTAGTATTATTTCATTTAGAAAAATAGAATTTATATGGGAAATTGCTTCAATTTTAAGTCATTATTTTTTTATTTTTTCCACAAGTTGTTTAAAAAATCAATTTCAAACGTTAACTTGAAAAAAAGCAGTTTTGCAGTAGCGAACAGTACATCAGAAGCCATTAATTCAAAAAGTGTAAACCCATTTATCACTTAAGCCGTAATGTGCTGTATATAAAGTGACATTTAAGTAATTTAGTTTTAGGGTCTACACCGTTGGGAATTTCAGACACACTTGAAAATCCCATCCTGTGGCGTCTTCTCCACAAAAGAGCATGGCATCACATTTAATACGAGAATTAATTTCTAATCGAAAGTAAATTTCATTTACATTTACTCGATGGGGAAGCTATTTCACTCGGCTTGGTCAAGTTAATATTTTCTTAGCAGATCGACCCATTGCCAAAGATGCAATTTATAATCTGCCCGTTGCTGGGGAGAAAAAACACCCCCAAAGGACCCGAAAATACACAGAAAAGTACTTTAAAACGGTAAAAATGGGTCAATTTCCTTGGGAGAAAAACAATGCACTTTATGCAGAAACTTTCTGGAAAAGCAAACTAAAAAAAATGCATTAAAGCTGAAACAAGATGCAGTTACGTCTTCGTAATTAAGATAGATGCTAGAGGACTGACAACATAGTTACTGCTACTTTCTTTCTCAGCAATGCCAACCGCAACTTGCATCAAATACAAATGGAATTCCTCTGGATATATTTCTATTAGATCACGACGGTAAAAAAAAATGCAAACTATATTTTTTTTTCTTTTAAATAAATCACCTGCTAAATCCAAAATCCCGTACTGAAACGGCCAGGACTCTCAAAGGACTAAACATGTAAAACATGTATCCCATACACCGTATAATGGCTATTAGCCAATCACGATCAAACTATTGTAGGTGACATCATGCTGACACACCAAACTTGCGGATGGCGCCAGCAGTATACCAGACAACCAGAGCGTAGTTTCCACATCAACCACCAGGTGGCGCTAGCACAACACTGATATTAATGCTAAGGGGCCATTCAAAAAGGACTTTCTCAAGAGGCGTATGGACACCATATGGAGAGGGGAGAGGAACACCATAAGACACGTCTCTCCAGTCTCAAATGCACTAGAATTTTTAAAACCTCACGAGGAAAAAAGTTGTGCTAAACACAAGTTTTATGCTGGAATTTTCCTTCGAGGTCAGGAATTTTTTTAGAAATTTCGGGGATGTCCTTTTTCAATGGCTCCTAACATGATAAGAGGTGATCGTTATGTACCAATTTTGCTTCAAATGGAAATTAAAAATGGACTAATTGAGCACTTTAATTCCATTTCAAACATGCATTACATTTGATATGATATGCCACCTAGTGGTCAACGAATTAGGGAACTGATGCAAGTTAATTGTGTGGTATATTGCTTGATCCTTCATTATAAACCCCGGTTACTGTCTGAAACGTTACTGCTATTAACTTTAAATTCCAAATGTGCCAATCATATATTCACTAGCCATAGCTATTTTTCTTCGCAGCGCCGTAGCATTCACATCTGCACAAGATGTCACATGGCCCTACATTAGCCTATATTCCCACTCAGCGCCCCCTAGCAGCGTACAAGTTTTAAGTATTGATTTCCCAAGATGACATCGTTGAGAATAAAACAAGGGGATAAACACCACTAGGTGGCGTTGCGCCTGAATACACGTGCCTTTAGCATTGGTATTCCAAGATTATAAGTGGGAACAAGCCAAGCCCTCGGAAAAATGCCATCAGACGGCGTTTTCCACTCGCTGACGGCGGCCCCAGGGTCCGTCGCCGGCCTAGCAGCGCAGTCCGAGTCGCGGGGATCACGTGAGCACCGTCCTGCCACCGTACGGCGGCTCCAAGTCGCCAAACGGTGGCTTTTCTCCCTGCTTTCGCTTGGCCCGCTGCTGGGGTTGGTGGTTGGGGAAGGGCAACCTGCGACCCTGCACCACCGAGGGCTGCTCCTCCAAGAAGTGTTGCTGCTGTTGGTGGTGGGGGTGATAGTGATGGTGGTGGTGATAGGGCCCTTCCCCGCTAGGGGGCAACAGCCTCTCGACGCTATTGTTCGAGCCCTTACTGCCGTCTGAACCAGAACTGCGTTGACCTGATGGCGGCGGCAGGTGGGCGTAGGGACCGACGTCGTTGTTCAGCAAGCCGGCGTCCAGACCGTAGAGATCACGTCCCTTCCTGGGCCTAAACGTGCTAAACTCAGCAATGTTCCGCTCGTGGGGATCACTGTTCCGTTGCGATTCCGGTCCCCACGTACCGCGGTCCCTGTAGAGGGCATTGTTGCGTGGGGTGTGCTGCTGCTGAGGCGCGTTCGGCTCCTCCTGGCGGTAGGCTAGGGGCATGTCCGGAGTCCGCCAGGGTAGCCCCACGCCGCCAGGGGGTAGGTGAGGTGGGTCCGGCGACATGTCCAGCTCGCTGGTATCGTACAGGTGCTCGTCTTCGTCCGCTCGCCGGCCGTTGGGGTAGGGGCGTACATCCGGAATGACTGGAAGCGGTATGTGGTGCGATCGGATGTGATCAACCCCTTTACTGCTGCCGCCGGGCGCCTTGCCTCTTCGCTTTCTCTTGTGCTCCGCCAGGGGGCCGTCGAAGGGAAAACCTCCACCGTGGAAGGCCTGCCTGTTGCTGACCGGCCGCGCCTCGTTTTCGTCGCTACAGGCAGAGTCGAAATCCCGGCAGAGATCGTCACCCGTCGACCCCCGCAAGCTGCTCGTACCCGAGCAAGGGTGGCTGCCATAGGCCTTCTTGGGGAAGTCCACCAGGCTGAGTTCATCCTCGGCCAGCTCACCCTCGCTGGAGACGGGCGTGTGTCGGTCCTTGTCCTCCTCTTCCTCCTCTTCTTCTTCTTCCTCCTCCTCTTCCTCCTCCTCGCTGTCCACGTCCGAGTGGCCCTGTTTGCCCCCACCGTGCGAGCTGACCGACACCTCTTCGTATGCGTTGTTGAAATGGTCTTTTGATTTACTGCACTTCATCACGTGGTTGTTGTCGGCGCTCGGAGGGTAGATAAACGTGGTGTTGCCCACAGGGGTGAAGCCTGCGCCGCCGTAGTTGCTGCACTTGATGTCGAGGAGCTGAAAAAGTAAAAGGAAAGCAAGGAATTAGCATTGGCATAAATTGGAATTGGAAACATGTATGGATACCTTGGGGCCAGTTTTTGGTGATATTTTGAAATTCGGAGAGTATTCAATAATTATGACCCGAAAGTGACCAGGTAAAACAGAATCAACCCCTCTCGTTCTTAATATGGCATTATTTTTACTCTCTGATTAACAGATGCACAGATATTCCCACGAAAACATTAAAGAGTAGTCACAACAAAAATAGAAAATATGGTTGCCAGAACTTTGAGAGTATCCACTTTTTACGGTGGTTGATTAGTTGAGCTAAGTTTAGGGGCCTAAATGCATATATGCCACAGAGAGCTAAAAACAATTATGGGGTTGAGGATGGGAAAGCAGATCTTATTGCATATAATGTTGATCTGTTTCTTGCAATATATACTGAAAATACATGTATCTTGTTTCGAACAAATCGTGGTGCTAACACCAAAAATAGCAAAAATTGTTTTCATTCAAAACATCCATTGTCCCAATATATAATAAGTATTTAAGTCAAATGAAACAACGAAAATACACACTAACTCGATCATCTTACTATGTAATGAATCCGTGCCAAATACTGAAATTTACATTTAAAATCCGTGTTTTAATTTAAACTAAGATCTATTTAACAACATAACAAACTAAGATAAACGTATAATGATTCCATCGTTGCAAACCTACAGCATGACATTAATCAAATTCCCAAAGTATGCATTTTTTTAATCATCCCATTCTGAAGCAAAGCCATACATATAAATTTGAGAGATGTCAATGGTATGTGCTCAACTAATAGCGCATACAGTAAACGCTCTTTTCGGATTTTTTGTAAGGTTTTTCCCTCTGGTCCAATTTGGTCCATTCTGGATGCTATCAAAAGAGCATCGGGTATTGTTAGAAAAATCCAGAAAACAAGTTAAAAAAAAAATGGGAAATGGCTCGAAGACACGAGGCCCATGATGAGCGGAACATTTGCAACAAACAAGAACTTGGTTGGTCGTTGGAAGGCCACACACGTCCTCCAAATTGAAGACGAGGCCAGGAAAATGATGAAATCTGGCGCAAAGGCATCTTAGGGTGGCTCGGGGTAATCATCTTAATGATCGCCCCGCGTTGCGTCGCTAAGCAACAGAACATGGCCAAAAAAAGGGTTGGCCCTTCGGGTGGTGTCAAATCATTGGCAAAGCATTCACACTTCTATCGTACATCAAAAACAAAACTAGATGCGAGCGAAAAACATTAAGACCCTGAAGGTGCAACAACACAAACATAGGTATCATGCAGAATTCAAAATTCCACGCCAGAAACCCCCGCACGTATGTATCGATACATAAAACCAACAATTAATGGACATTGTTCACGTGAATAAAACACACAAATTATTCAAATTTACGAGGACGCAGCACGATTTCCAAAAAACAAGTTTTAAAAATAAACGAGCTCGTATATTTAAGAAATACATGTTTAAGAAGTTTCCTATTTTAGGAATGTTAGAAACATTTTTTAACAAAGTTATAAACAAAATCTGGGTGGAAAAACCAGCCGTTTTATAACTGTGTAATGATTTTCACGATTAAAAACTAAATGAAAACGGGTTCCTTTATGTCATTACATAAATTTAAATTTTTTAGTAAAACTACATCGGGAATTGCATTCGCAGAAGCATATATAAATTAAAGTCAAACATGCCTTCGGTAACTCGTTTGATATGTTTATAAAAATAAGATTTATCTTGGATTGAGAAAAAATGTCAAATTCAAATAACTTCATGGCATGAAAGGGGGGATAAAACTGCTTTAGAACTCTCATTCCATTAACCCTAGAAACTTTATAACGTAGAAAGGTATTAAAAGCAGTTTTTTTCAAGTAAAAAAATAATTCGACTTTTTCACCTTAGTAAAAAGAAAACAGTTGTTATTCTAGCGGTTTATAAGCGAAAATGCGAACTCGTACAAAAAGTAGATTAAAAGTGCGATTGCAAACGTTATCGTTTTTTCATTCGCATGGGAGCAGAAACAGAATCTGAAAAGCGTTAAATTTTATGCCGAATAAATGTAATGAAATAAAAGTTGTTGCTCAACAAGTGTGAATCAATCCAGACGAGATTACATCGTGAGAAATTTAAAGCTGAAAATAGGCTGATTTAATACTCTCTCATCGATCCAATCTCGTTATGTCTACACTAGGAAACAGTTTTGAATCAAGGTTTAGCATCGTAGAAGACGTCTAACGCCAGGAAAAGTAACTGTTACAAATTTACAAAATGCAGGGTGAGTCTGAAATATTCTTTTTTAAGTTTCAATATTTCCATTAAAATGCAATTTTATATTGTGCTCATTTAAGACGGAATTAAGAGAACAGCTTAGCAGTGGAGTAAGGATAATGTTATTTAATCTATACGTTGTCTAAAAAAACCTAAATATATTCTAAACACGATGTTAACATGTCCTGTTCTTGTCAAAGTACAATCTAATAAAACTATACTGGAATTAATACGATGCAACTGATAAAAACTAAAGTAGGCAAACAGGCAATACTTTGATGTAAGCACTGATTGCCTGCTTACACGTAATAACATAGCAGTGATGAAAGTAACATGCCAGTCACACTATATACGTTATTTTAAAAAACCATTAGTATAATAATTAGCTAAACACTAAAATCAGGTTCCCTAAGTAAAAAATGGGGAAAAAGTAATCGAGGAGATACACTTACAAAGATTCAAACATAAAATTTTGATTCTGAATTTCCATGCTTTATTTTGTACAACGGTGATCGAATTACACCCAATGTACTCTTCGTTTTCTCTACTTTCACATTAATACTCCACGCGCCATCTTTGAAAGCAAAGCTCGCCTAAAGATTCCATTACTTACATGCTTATTTCATGTAATCTGCCCTAAGCTCGTATATCCGTCCCCACTGTTGGCCCTCTCAGTGCTGCCGATTTGTGGTATTTTTCTCGCCTTTCCCTATTACCCAACAACTCCTAATTCACTTATTGCCAAATCAGAATTTCAATCAATGGAGAAACAGACAGGCCCCTCGGCCGCCATATTGAAGCGATAACAAACAAGCAGATCGGATGGTTAAATAGGAAAATTTCAAATCCGGTGATTCACAGTAGATCCTCTGGAAATTTAATTCCCACTCAAACAACCAATCATCTCCAGGGCACGGAATTAAGACGAGGGGAAAACGAAAAACTCGTAATAAAATTAGGTGAAACTGAGGGGTGATGTGCATCCAGGCCCTCTTCTAACATGCCCTCACCAGATCCAAATGATAGAAAAATAAATCCGAAATCAATTTAGTCACAAAAGGGCCCAAATCATCAGTAAACCTATTACCATATAATTAATTTCAGACACAGCTCCAGCAGTAATTTGCTGCAACGAGCTCAAGATGATCGCAAATTTCATACAGGCTGAATTTGGTTAATCATTACAAAAGGAAGTGTTGAGAGGTCCAATGTGGCTGCGCGGGAAAAAGGAGAGAGATTAGATGGTCACCATCTGGCAAGCTCGGATTGATGCCATCTACAAGCTAATAACATGGGTTTGTATCACCTGGTATTACATTTTAACAAGAAACATCTGATGGGTTTACTCTGCCAGATTTATAAAAGTTTTAAATGAACCATCAACCCTCTATAACCACCGTTAAAAATAGTGTGAAATTTTATTGGTTTATAAAGACTAATTTAAGAGTATTTACAAATTTAACTCCCCAAATGGTCAAGGACCGAAAATAAGATTTCTCATATATCCCTGGGAAGAAAATTATATATGATCATATGCATATGCCATATTATGTTCTATACCTTATACTGTACAGATGGAATTATAGACATGTTATTTTCTAGAATATTTGTCCTAATACACTGTATATACAGTAAACCTGTATAGTACATACTGATTTCCAATAAAAATTGTAATCTCATTTGTAAACAACATTACTGCATTCTGAAAAAAAAGAATGCTACAACAATAAAACACCCATAGCTGCACTTTTTAAATTACTTATTTCAAACTTCTAGCGCCATCTACGTCGTATTATACAGTAAGTTACTTCCCGTCTATATTTATCTAATATTTCTTTAGATAATGAAATTGCATACGTCCACGGAATTTCATCAAAGAACATTACATGCAGCCTTCATGCACAAATACATTTCTGACATGCAATACGACGCAATAAGGCGCATGCAATATAGTCCAATTTAGCCTGTAATCATCCATATCGTAGAAAAATGTATACGAAAAGCTCTAGAAACCATTTTCATGTCCTAACTTTGGGTCATTTTTCTTAGCATTTTCCGCCTTCTTGGCAATGGCTTTCACGAAGCGGCACACCATGAATGCTAACTAAACGCTTAATTTAATAATTTTGTAGGAGAAAAAAAACCTTAAGGTCCGTTAATAGCGGGATGTCATTCTGTGCCATTCATTTTGACCCTAATAGGTGACATTATCATTATCATCATCGGTTTCCTTTTTGGATTTTTGCTGACATGGGATGAGCCTAGTGCGGTGGTGCTTCTTCTCGCTTTGCCGTGCTCGGAATCTTAAGCAGATGCTCTTTTGAACCAAATAAAAACGATTACTGCTTTTAAAATCAAACGTCGTATGGGGAAGAATTTTTCTCTATTTTTTTATAAACCCAATTTCGCGATTTCTCCTCTCCGTCTTCGGCAACTAACTGAAATTGTGTAAACGTCTCACGTTTTCCAACTCAACCTTTGGCGAGATAGTCCACGAGACACGTACGGTTTGCCATGACAGTGGAGTTACACACGGACATTTAACGGATATGTTTAAGAGAATGTTAAGATAAAAATCTGATATTTTAAGTTTAGGAGTACAATTTTCGGAAAACCAAGACGTGGAATGCTCGGAGTTTTTTTGGCAGATTGTATTTTTTATCTCAACTTTGAGAGAGAAAAGGATAAAAATAATATAAGAAAAACTTATATTGAACTTTGTGTATTTTATAACCATGAATTCCAAAAATTCAAACTTATTGATACCCCTTTCAAGATAAATGCTACTGCGGATTTTATAGCCCATTCTAACCATAATTTTAGCACTACCTCTGAAATATTTACCAAGAAATTGAGCAATAGAGATGGAATCTAATGTTATCACCTTCAAAATGCATGAATAATACAAAAAATTGTGTCTTTTCTAACCATAAATTCCAAAAATTCATACTAATACGGATTTTAGTCCAATCTAACCACAATTTTCGTACTACTCTAAAATAGTAATATAGTATTTGAGTAATAGAGAAGGAATCAAATGTTATCACCTTAAAATTATAGTTACGACTATAAAATTCAACTAAAGTGTAAATTTCACAAATTTTGGGATAAGGATAACATGTTAAATACTTATTTTCTGAAACCTCAACTATCCATACCAGAGTGAGCATAAGCCAATCATATATATAGATAAGTAAAAACGCCATGCTTCGAATACGTGCGGAATTTTCTGTACTTTCCACAAACATTTAAAACACGAGATTACAAATTTGAAAAAACGAGAAACATTCACTTAATCGTTTTTCAAAAATGTGATTAAGCCTTACCGTGCCGTCCTCCAGTTGCTTCAAAAAATAAAAAAGGAGAAACGACAAAGATTAAAAAAGCGAAAAAGCAAGTTTCAAAAATCAGCATCAATAATGAAAAGCACATTAGAAAAGTCAACATTAATTTGCAAAACCAAGTAAAGCCCCGCAGCCTTAATAAGCGAATCAAATGAAATTAAGTCCTCCCTCGTCACTAGGCTTATGATGGGATAAACAAGACAGCTAAAAGCCAAGAAGGTAAAAAAAAAATTTGCAATAATATGGTTAGTCTCCCCCGTAATATTGCATGCTACGCTCTTCCATAGTTTTCATTAAATATAATAATCGTAATCTTATTAGGGACGTTTGCGTAAAATTTGTACAACTGCCTTTATTCGGTGGGGGGGAAAGTTCTGAGACAGCGCCCAAATTAACATTTAATTTACATCAAAAATTGTCATCGTATCAACCGAGTTGATTAAAAATGCACTTGCTCTTACGTGCCTGCTTTGATTAACGCCGAATTTCAGGAATTAACAATAAACAGAGTGGAACTTGATTAGCAGGCGAAAAAAAAGCGAAAAGATACAAAAATTAACTTTTTTCAAAGAGAAATTAAATTAAGATAGATGGCGTAGTAATGCTATTTTAATGGAACATTATGCAGATGACGTCACGGACGACATCACGTGAGAAATCCATTTATAATCATCATCTTTCCTCGACCAACACATTCTAGCCTCTCTTTTAAAATAATCAACTAGCCTTATTCCGGTTCAGCACCCCCTAGTGGCGTATGTGCTTTAAGCATTGAATTTTCCATCATAGCCTGGTCCTTTTACATACCAATATACACAACTAGAAAAAACAAACGCGGCCATGATGGAAATGCTAAGCTAAAGGTGCAATACCAGGGGTGTTCAACAGTTGCTCGCGTGCCACTTGTAGCGTACAAAATCTTTTACGATGGACTAAAGAGGAAATGCGTTTAACTAAAATGTGGATACTTTTAGCTAGTTTTTTTTTTTTTTTTTTTAAATGTTGTTTGGAATTCTGAAAACGCGTTTATAGAAAGTTTGATGACATTGGCGAAAACCCAAAATATGTATCACAATAAAAATTAGCAGTAATTTAGAAAATGCGGAATTTAGAAAACAAAGAGAATCACCACACTATGACAGAAGAGTGTGCATCTAAAAATGACTGAAAAATCCCCATGGAAACCTGCTTGAGAAATTCCAACTGGGCAATACGATGACCGGCCTATAAAGTATCCACATTTTAAAGGTAATTAAATGTCACATGATGTAACCCTCCATGATGTAACCCAATGCCAACGGTCGATTCTGAATCAAAATCAAGCTAACATGTTATTTCCATGATGGTGCCCCTCTGACGGTGAGAGTAAGCAATTCCCATCCAATACTAGTTTCTATACAGCATGGTCACCATTTCCAAAGCCGCAGTGATCCCATCTCGTAATCATAGGCGCCCCCTACATCCCCACTACAAAAAAAGGTGCAATGTTATCCTCAGCCCCTATTCAAAGTTGAATTTACGATTGGGATGTTTATCGCGAAGCATTAGAGCTCAATTCCCGATGCCTCAAGTCTTACGGCGCTTCCTCAATTCCCCCATTGGCCATAGAGAGCAGCAGCGGCGATGGAGATGTACGACGTTGTGGCACAGGCAACGATGAATGGCCTCTGTTAAAAAACCTCTTTTGTTTTGGTGGCCAAAAAATGCCTTTCCCCCCCCCTCCCCCCCTTCACCACTGCCATTGTTGCCGCATCCCCCACCGCCGTCGTGCGTGGCGCTACGATCGATATCGCCACGCATGCATGCAGCGCTCGTATACAAGGGCCATTTAGTAAACCCCTTTCATCTATTTTTTCATCATCTTTTCCCTTTCTCCAGTCCGCCATTTTGGGTTCGGTAAATGGGTGTATTCACGCTTGGTTGTCATCCGAAATTCCCAACCGGACAAAGACCGAGGCAGACGAAGGTGGTGGCGCTTCAATCACGAAGGCAAATGATGGCGTGCCAAAAGGGCACTTTCAAGCGTGAGGGGAATGGTAAATGGTGCGAGTGAACACCGCAACCGCTGACGGATGGCTTATTTGCGCTAAACCCCTGCAGGTGGCGCTGGCGGCAGTTAGCATCATGAAGATCAAAAGTGACATCTCAACGCACCGAATTATGGAAATTATTTGCTGAAATTCTTCTATGTTTGGAGGAAAGAACTTGGAAAGATCAAAATAAATTATGGATTTTTAACACGCGCATCTACAAACAGACAAACATTTTATGAACGTTTTGTAACCACTTCAAACATGTGATGATGGCACCTTTGCTCATTTTGCATCATGGATAGTCGAACCACAAAAGCCACAGCATCCCCTGTGGCAGAAACATGTAGGAGGAAATTTCTCTTACAAATGCATCATTTGTAGTTTTCCCTTCCTATAAATAGCCCCTATTAATAGGGAAGTACAAAAAGTAGGGCTGCTTATTAAACATTCATGAACGGCAAGATTACTTAATCAGATTTCATTAAAATTTCCACGAAAACACGGTTGAGACTGACAAGTCGGGTGTGCGTGGCCATTACAGGAAGCCAGTTGGAAACGGAAAGGCAAAAAAAACATTGGAAGTTTTCCAGAAAAAGTTAAACGAAATTGGGTCAAGTTGTCAAACTGCAACTGCTATCTGCACAAGTTTTGAAAACCTGACTATTGTGGAAACTTAAAAATTCTGAAGTTGGCGGCCATCTTGCTTTGAATCAAATATCAACAACTGAACAATTTTTCAACTTGATTCAAATCTGATCAAACAGAGGTTACAGCCTGCACACTTTTAAAAAACTAGACAGCTAAGGATACTTAAACTAGGCGTAGAAATCACAAATTACCCCATTTTTTAAAATTTGCGGCAAGGCGGCCATCTTGCCGAGAATCGAATATCAATCAGCGACTTGACAAGTTTTCAATTTTGATTCGTGTCCGCTTTTATTAATACATTCGAAAGTATAGATTGCTCTGATGAGGAGTGGATATATTACACCGTATGTCATCTTGAAAAAGGGGGTCCAAAACCAGTGGATTTTGTTGAAGAGCATGCGTCGATATTAGGTTTCCTAATCGCTCTTGTGGCGCTTCTGCCTGTTAACGTCTCCTGTTCTGGCAAGGAATGACGCTCTGTGATGAATTATAGATGGAAGACATCTGTTAACTACATTTTTCAAAATTTCGCCCGACGTAAGACGATATCTATTGACACGCTTAATAATGTACGAAACGTCGGTGCAGGATTAGGCTTCTGACATCCGCCGCATGGGTGCGCCCCACGACGCCCCGGGTGGTTTTCAGAAAAACGTCCGTTTAATGAGCGTCATGGGATGAGGGGGGGGGGGGGTTGGGATTTAAAGGATTTGGACAGTTTATGATCCAACTCCAGCAAAGACGAGCCAAAATCCATCGCGAAATTCGTTATGTGGACATTTTTTTTCTAAATGCTTTCCAACCTTCCAAACAATTTTTAAGGAGAATTTTTTCTGAAATTCGTCCAGGAAAATGTAAAGATTCTAATCTCTCAAGATTATTCCAATTAACATGAATCCAATGTACACAATTACAATTACGTCAGCGCAGATCAGATATTTTTAGTTATTTTAAGGTAAATTTTAGACGAGTATTTCCTATATGAACATTAACAATCGCCTTCATCAGTGCCCCTCTCCATTCCTGTCTTATGGGCTGTCCGTGTGAGCCAAGAATAATAAACATCAAATCCTCGAGTCTTCGTGACAACTGTCATCTTCGACCTGACATTCGGGTAACAACATCTGTTCGCTTGGGATCGGATCCCCACACTGGATTGGGCAATCAAATACGTTAAAAAAGTGATGCCAGGTGTGGATCTTGACTTCATATTTTTTTTACCAAGACCTGAGAAGAAGTACTCTTCTAGACATTGATCCCTCCGTCCCTCACAACGCTGCTTTCAGTCTCAATTTCGCTCAACGAACGCTCCCCAAGTCAAGCATCAAACGGGATCAACGATGATGATAAAAAAGTAACAAGGGAGAGCAGAAAACCTTTTTGGAACCTTACAATAAAACTTGTATCATAATCGTGAATATATGAGAAACAGAGATATGGACTTGAGGGAAAAACTCCACGACGGCTACATGTAAAAGCAATGTTGAAAACATGTCTATCTCGTTATGTAAACTCAACTAACTCATTGTGCAGACAATGATAGCTGAACACTGTGTGAATGAACATTGCTTCTGGAGTGATGGTAATATCGTCGAAGTATACTTGGAGAGGATTGACTGAAATCCTCTAAAACATGTAAACGACTTTTATTTGAACACGTTTTTCATAATAATGCTTATTGAACGTGCTAAATGAATGCTAACCCCGATGGGTGCATGAATTGGACGGAAACATTAATTTCTCGAATAATGTTAATGTTTTGGATTCTGAGTAGATAAGATTTATCATTCACTGAAAGTCCTAAGAAAACAATCTAGAGATCATTACCTCCATTGGCGCTATGGTTTGATTCGGCGTGCAATGATTGGCCAAATTCCGTGGCCGTATGTTGGTCAAATCTTCATAAAGGACACTATTGCCTCCGGTTAGATCACAGTGGTTGGTTGGAGAAGTCTTGCAAGGAAGAAAGTTTTGCATTTTTCGTTTATGTCTGAAATAGAACAAAGAAGAATTCGGTTATTAAAAATAGTTATTTCTGAAAACAATCTTAAAAACAAGCAATTTTCATTAAAAGCTAACAATGATGGCGATTATTTAAAGCACTATGTAGTACTACACATAACTGCTGCCTAAATTTATGAATTTTGGTCGAATTATATTTGCATCAAACTGCCGTTGACATTAAGAACCTTGTTTAAAAGATGACAAACAATGGTGCTTCATAAAACTTAATGCCGTGTTAAAGCCCTTAATTAACCCTTTATTCAATTAAAGGAAATGCAGTAAGATGTATGTAAATGGATATGCAGTGAACACTTAAGTGAGCATTCACGACATCAATAAACACGCACAGCGAACATTCTTGAACGAATTTTGCACAGATGAACGATGATAACCATATTGCCAAACTTTAGACATAAGCAACAAAACATTCAAGTACCATAAAGAATTGAAACTGCCAGGGATAGAGAAGTATACAAA
The DNA here is from genome assembly GCA_034698625.1 of Julus scanicus. Classification (NCBI taxonomy): domain Eukaryota; kingdom Metazoa; phylum Arthropoda; class Diplopoda; order Julida; family Julidae; genus Julus; species Julus scanicus. Next base: position 132,933 of record JAQGBW010000002.1, on the reverse strand, counting down.
CAATTTCTTGATGTTTAAACCTCTATCGCAAACCGAAATAAGGACAAACGAAAAAATAGTTATAGACAAGAAACCGATGCGTGTTATCAAACTAATCACCAAAATAAATCACTACAAGGGCCTTTTTTTCAATCGCATCCGGGCGCCAGGGCAAGCTGCGATGTATCCATTGATTTTTCATTCAATTTCATTCTGGTCAACGGCGAGTGGGGATTTCAAATAAGGTTGATTCATCTTGACCTTAACTTTGATAGACCATTTCAAATAATACTGAAATCGTCTGAAGGAGACCTTCAATTTGATCTTTGCAGTTGCACCAGAACGTCGCCAAATACATATATAAATGTTATTCAAGGAGTCATTAAAAATCGATATTTTTTCTCTACCCTCATCAAAAAAATCTCTAAATACTTCGCCGTAAGCCATTTTGTGACTGAAGGGATTAATTACAGCAAGAGAGGCGCTTATCTATGGATGATGAAACTGTTATTAAACACTTTGCTAAAATGTTTGATAGGCAATATTAATTGCGCAAAGTCGAAATACATGGCGAAAAAAGGATGCTTGAAATGATAAATCAGGTTTGTGGGATTAATGGAGTAGAAAATAAATATCAATCACATGCGTGAACAACAATTTGGATTGTAATTTGGCCAACAGATGGCGCTCGAAGCGCAGGAAATCAACTCTTTAAAGCCGATAGGCAAACAAGCAATACACGGATGCTAAGCAGAGATGCCATCTTAAAGAGGTTGCTACCGTATAAAATTTAGATGTTATGCAATGTGGCTTTTTTGTGTTTAATACCATACAATATATCATTCGAAAAATGTAGAAACGCAAAAATTTCATTTTTATCCAATTTTAGCCTCTCCTCCTAATGTGGATGAGAGTTGACTGGGTTTTTACTACAAATTTCCCAACTTTACGACATGGCATTACGTTACGAGTTTATGCCGAATTTATGATCGTTATGAAATTTATGAAGCATGTGTGGCAACTTTGAGGGGTGCCTTACATCCACGCAAATGCGGAAATGAATTGTTGCCTATAAAAATCACAAACTAATCTCAATCGACATTGTCGAAAATACCACATCTACGTCACGTTGCATGCTGTCTCCAAATTCTTTCATCAATACCATAAAAACGCAGTAATACAATCTTGCAAATACATCTAAATTTGACACTGTATTTATGACTACGTTTCAGTATGATCATACCTTTCTTTATATATTTTACTTTAAGTTTAATAAATCCAGCAAAATTAAAATTAAAAATATAATGAATAACCAAAATTAAAAATTACAAGTTTGATGCCTATCGTGATCCACAAATTGACATTGTCAAATAATATTTCAACATTAGCAAATGCATATATCCACAAATGTATGGACATATCCATGAATGAATGGTCATATATAAACATGCAGTAATATTGCCATATATCACCCTGTAACGTTATTCCTGGTTGAAAAAGCGGGTTTTGCCCTCGATCCCTCGCAAGTGCAGAAACCCGGCTGCAGGATCGAAACCCTCGTGGGAAATGCTGAACTGAATAAAATAGTGGTTGGGTTGCGATGATGAAGAAGGAAGGAGAGGTGAAAGCGCATGCGCCACCTCGCGTCTTGTTCTCCAGCATGACTTTTTAAGAGGGTATCGTATTGATATCTGATTTCCTGAGCGCGCCAGATTAAACTGTCATTACATGATAGATGCCCCCGGCTCCATTTTGCCCAGTGCAGGAAATAAACCTAACCAGAGATCAATGCAGACGGGCGGATGTGCGTTTGAGCGAGCCTTAATCACGACCATTTCCGGTTGCCAGGAGGAAAGGCATGGACAAATATCGACATGCGAGGGGAAATGTACAAGCGAGACCTAAGAATGCACGTATGTTTCAATTGTTTTACGACGCCTGAAGTCAGTAATAGTTATGCATGCGTCGGGTGTGGAGTCTTCTACAGTATCAAATCATAATGGAACTACACTGGTGGGGACATGAGTAGCTTCATTATGGTGTTTATGCATATTATTAGGTTCTTCCTAATTTATCCCTAATAAGTGAGTGGTCCAATCATTTTCAGTCAATGGTGGGCAGGTCAGGATGTCGGTTTGCCCCCATTAAGGCCGGTATGCACCAGAGCAAACACAAACTAGTGGCCACACCGATACAAATATTCTTGACAGAAAGTTTTATTTATTTCTTATTCAAATTAAATGATAGCTAAATATGTAGGTGAGCATCCCTTGCCTCCTGGAAACCATTATACTTGTAGCCTCAGTCTGCCACTGTTTCCAGTGGTCTCATTGTCCTTAAAGTGCAGTATTTTCAAATTTTGGAATTAATAGTTGTTATAAAAACATTTGGTTTTACTTTATCGAACGATATACAACGACATAAATCGTGTGTACGATAAGAGCATATTTTATTCCTTTTTTGAGTTTTAAGCAGTCAGCAACAGATTAATTCTCTCCAATTAGGGTTGATGACGAGAAAAAAAACCGACAGCTAGATTTTGTGGCTCGTTATAAATTACTACGGGTTTGCCAGTCAACTTGGAAATGTGCGCAATTTCTTGGTGCCTTAAAGACAAAAGCTAGAAAAATGTACTGATGATCGGACCAGAAGAAAGCATCTCTAAAACCACATATGATGAAACTATTTTATCCAATTGCAAAACCACATTTAACCACAGAAATATAGATCACAAAATATATCGATGTTTATGTAGTGTTTGAAGAACCCTCTGATGAAATGATACTGAAATCAAGCATTTTATTTTATTGAAATTGTCATTACATATATTAGAGCTCCTCTTTTCCACCTGAAGTGGCATCATAAACACACCACATTTGTTCATCTAAAGTGTTTACTTAAAAGTGCAAAGTTAAGATTCACAAGGTGCTTTAAATTAATATTAACATCAACACATTTTAAAGTTGTCTTAAGTTGTAGATAATATTACAAATTACAACTAGAGAATGCCAAACCAATTCTATCACGTGATTTAATATTAGATTGCCTACTGAATTAGTAATGACCCACATGCCAAGTTATCTATTCCAGCAAGACATCGTGTATGTATATTATATCTCTAGAAATTATGGTGGAAGGAAGTGCAAGGTCTTAAACTTCCTGTTGCAGTCGCCTTTAGGATGACCATAGAGGTCACTGATGGCTCACCACGTGCGCCTGCCGCCCCCTAGGGAGCACTACACGCATTCCTGGGACGATGAATGAAAAGCGGCAAGCATCGCAATGAATCCCCATGAATCCTGATCGACCTGACAACACTGAAAACGTCCACACGCTTTGACGGTGAAACAGCGCTGAGTCGAATCCGTCATCAACTTTTGTCACCTCATCCATCATTTAATTAAAGAGGGATAAAAGCAAAAAGGAAGTTCCCCTGGCGGCCTGCAGCGCCACCTAATTATCCAGCAATAAACACGAGAAGAGCACCCCCGAAATCCCATTTCAAATGCTTTTCGCACTGGGGGATAAAAGCAAAAAAAGAAACAAAGCGAGAAGGGGATCAAAAGTGGGGATTTTCCCTCCCTTGGTCATCTTCCCAAATGCACCTGCCAAAGGGACATGACGGATGGAGCTTGCCAATCAACATTCCCTGGCCACTAAATTCCTCATGAAGCCGTCTATAAGAGAGAGGGGGGTCACTCACTTTTGTCTCTTATCAGCGTTTAAGGGAAAAGCCATTTAGCCAATCACAACAGAAACTCAGCGTAATGGCCGACGTGTTTGGCCATTAAATGGAAGCAGCATGACACCAGTCAAGAGAGGACGGGAGAAGATGGAAGTGGAATTGAGAAAAAATCAAACCAACAGATCAACACAATCCAAAGTTGCCGTTGAACCGCCTCAGGCGCCATATCTGTCGAATATGAAGCTCTGTTTCCAAACAAGTCAGAGATGAACTTGTAGGTGCTATCAAAAGTGAATATGCTGTACTACCAACTACTTACACTACCATTGTGGATTAATTAATAGCTCCATTCAAGGTCCATACTGGGATTTCAATATGGTGTACTGACCAAAATGTGTGCCCTTTCCATAAAGAGTATTACCAATACAGTGGCTTGATTACAGGATGGAAATTTTATTTCCTACATAGAATGGCGCTTAATGTCGATGAATGGAAGAAAACGTGAACTCAGATTTATAGGAATTGAAAGTTTATCTCTAAAATTTGCAAGTACAACTCCCACGACTAATGACCAATTACAATATTTTTAGTCGAAAAAATAGCTATGTTAATATGGCACTAACAGTGTATATTGAATTGACAGAGACTATCTGTACACATGTCCAATGTAGATGAATGGAAATATAGAATCGAATGCATGCCCATTTATGGACATCCGTGGATAGTGGTCATATAGTATTCTCCTCACTATACGAATTCAATGCTGATGACATTAGAAACAATGCGGATTGATTGTGCCCATTCCATGAGAATCCCAAGCTTGTGTTACCAAGATCTTTCATTGTTTACTCACGAAAATATGCACATTTCGGTTAACCCCCAGCTTCATCTTTACCAAGAAACCAGAAACCCACTTTAAAAAGTTGGAAAATAAAAAATCAAAGAAGTAAATTAAATGGCAATTAACTCGAACAGAGATACGTGCTTTTTTAAAAGAAATCCCTGGAGCTCGAAGATTGAAAGACAAAAAACGCTAGGAGATAATGAGTACGAGGAGGGAAGGATTCGTAATGGGTGTTTATATATATATATATATATTCCGGATTGAGATTGCATCTTCGTACTCTCCACCACGCACTCAACTCCCTTTTGTTAAAAAGGCTGCGAGTGCGAGCAAGCGTGAACACTTTTAATCCTCCGTCTATGCAATTTAATAGTTCCCAAAGGCTGAGCGTGATGTACACTAGACACAGGCTCATCATACCTATTTAATTTACGTCAAATCCTTATTAATAATTGCATTTGCTCTTGTCTCCAATTAGTTATGCAGATATAAACGAGGAACGAGAGGAAAAAGGAGGAGAGCAGCAGAGAGAGGAAAACTAAAAATAAAAGCCAGTTTCAATATGATTCAAAATGATTATTCAATTTGGATCAAGCCAGATAGAAATAAGTGCACCGTTTTTAGGTTTTCACGCGATATACCCCCCTCGAATAGACGACGATACAATTACTCGGCTAGGCATGTATCGATGTCTACACAAACTTTTAACTTTTAAAAACGTGAAATGCGAGCTTCCCTTTGGGGGACATTTTGCAAAAGTGGCATCGAAACCCAGGTTCGTACACCGCCATATGGAAAGATCACGAGTGAGATATGAAATAAAAGTTTAATATGGCGTTAATCGCAGTAGAAAACTTGATTGTAGGAGGGAGAAAGTAAGTAGGATGTTCAATAAAATTATGAAGAGCTCTTGCAAAACCACAATTGAAAAACCTTAAAAATGTTATTGAACAAGCACACTGTTTACAATGTCTACCAATATTTATGTTCACTGCTATCAATAACATACTCAATAAATACTACGTTTTTTCTAAAGAATGGGAAAATTTTTATTTTTCATATCGTTTTAATGTATTTTCGTAGCGAGAGAATGATGAAGTGACCCATGTTTTATGTCTAAGAAATTGAGCGTTGGTTAACTGTTGTAGGTTTCCTTAATTGTAGTTTCACTAAAATACCATTCGTTTTGAATGTATGAGCTCTCAATACCATTGCTTGAACATGCTACTTATTTAAATTTTGAGAAAAAGCTAATATACACCAAAGTGACAAACCAATTTTTCGTAAGTAGGCAATCCTCGATAGCATCAAAGCATTGCTGGTTTACCTAACTTCAAAGCATCCTAAATTGCATTAAAGAAAATGAAGGCAACTATTTCTACTAATTCCACTATTCATTACGTTTCTAGAATACTCAATGTGTATAGAGTAAAAAAAAAAATCAGCTTTTTTTTGTAATCCTCCCCCCAGAACTCAGGCAAACAACGATTGCATCGAAGCATTGTGGGTTTGCCCATCACGATGTTACCCAGAGAGAAAATCGCACTCTCGAGTGCGTGAACAGCATTAAAGTATACACGGATAAACGATTTTCGCAATTGCCATACCCAATGTTACATTTGCGAACAAAAGTGATTACACGCTTGCCTTAATATAAATAAATAGCATTTAAATCCAACAATGAAGATGTGAAAATAATTACGCCTAGGCTTTTGTTCCCGCACTCAGAAGAGTCATTCAATTTTCTTCCTTTCCGCTCATCCTCCTTCCCGATTTTTTTTAATAACCCACATTTTCAGACGATATTTTCGTCGAAGAATTGAAATGCAGGAGCAAACCCTGTCAATTGCAATTCTTAGTTGGCATTCGGGGATTTTCCACTTCACTGCTAATAGCCTCTGAAAGTATTTCTAATAAGCTATTTGACGAAGAAAATATGAATATAAAAGTTGAAGAGGAGAAGAATTTCGAGATAAAATGCACGACACTAAAACTGCGGATATAAAACTTTTGTCATTTATATAATGTATAAAGAGATTCGAATAAAGAAGGCACGTACGCATGTAAGAAACCAAAGTTAATTAAAATTTCTACTTATGAACAAAATATATACAAAATTGAATCATCAGGTTTATATTGTATCTAAACATGTCTCCGAAATTTCCAGATCTCAGACAGTCCAAATAAATACAAAGAAAATCTACGAGATATTACAAGGCTTTTGTCATTCTTCAGGTCTGATTAATACATATTAAAAAACAAAATAGAAAACTTAACTGATGGGATCACTTTAAGAATATTGTGAACCCATTGTGAAAACGTTAAGGAGGCATTTGATCCGGAATTATTTTTAGATATCCACGTAAAGTTTATTTTCCTTCACGAGTCCATCATCATCATGTCATGTTATCCTTCCACCTGGCGGTGCATTGTTGCGCAAAAATGGTTATTTTGCCCGAAATGATAGCATACATCCATCTACACCTTGTAAAGCCTCGCGAGCCAATTGACAAAAGAATAGAAATAAAAGAGGGCACATAAAGGATTTGGTGGTGCAAAAAAGAGAGGGTAGGGGGCAGCTGTTGGCATTCTCACGGACTTAAGGCGGTGTCCCCAATAGGGGATGGGGGAGAAATAGCGGGGACACTCAATCCGATTGGCCTTACATCTTCCCAGACATACATATCTCTCTACTTTTATTTTTTCATACGTGGATGCAGGACCATATTACCAGAAAAAAAACAGTATTAGAAGTATCAGCAGCGCACAAATACCGGGTGCATCAAAAGTGGAATAGTACAGGATGTCAAAAACGACTTCGAGGACACCCTGTATGGGATTTTTTATCGCTGGTCGAATCATCTCGTTTTCATTGATCATATCCGGCGTCGTACCGAATGCAGACCTATTTCGATCGTCGATTGGTCGATATTTTCATTCACAGCAGACATGATACGGGTGCGTGCCAAGCGTCCACTGCCACCAGCGCCTCTGCAAAGCAACCTGAGTGGGAGGGACGGAAAGTCGCGATTCAATAATTTTAATCCATTTTCACACGACCTATTTGGAGGCGAGATTATTTCAGGAAACTCACGAAGACCGATAAAGAATCAATAGCAGCTATCCAACAAAATATATATATATATCCATTGCCGGAAAGCCTTTCTTTACTCAAGACCTGTATGACAATAGGTATGTTATGTTCTCCCTCACGCCATCTTTAGTGAAAGTTCCATGTTGCACAGGAAACAATTGAAAAATAAATGTGATATGTTGTACCTGAACACAGATTTATTTCATCAGACAACCGGTTCTCAAATAACGCGATTCACGTATCCCTTACAAACCTCGTGCAAACCATGGATTAAATTAGGTCTCATTTCCATCAAAGGTAATTTTACTTTTTAAACCCTTCTGAAACCGCTGGTTAAAAAGAGTAATTTAAACCGAATTTCAGCTCCACCATTTTCTGAACCAAGAACAACGTTCAATATTGTTTTACATGGTTAGCCCTGACCAACTTTCTCCTCCATCAAGTCAACTATTTTTCAAGAGGATTTCAGGACGACATCGATAAATTTGCCGGTGAAATACCACGATAGGCGAATCCATCCGCTTCAACGGTCGTGCATAATGCTGACTGTGTATCATAAAACACCAATAAACCGCCGGCAAATTACTATAAAAGATTGAAATATGAAAGGCTGCTGAAGAGATTGGGAGTCGTCCTACAATATATACCCAAATGGGAAATGCATTCAAGTCCTTTCCAGCCCCTAATCTCTTTCCAGTTGTTTATCTTTTAGTATATTAAAGCGTGTTCATAAATGGCCTCCGATGATTACGCCAGAGTGACACCCCCTATCCGGTTCTGTTTATACAGCGAGCAATTAATCATTTATGCTTAGTGCACCAATCAACTTCCTATTAAGCATATTAGGGCTTAGAGCCCAAAATGATAAGAGCGAAAAAAAAATAAAGGCGAAAAGGATTAAACCACGCTTCAATCAGCAAACTCAGCGACGAATAGCACGATGTCGTGTTTTACGCCATTTTGAACACGTCGATTTCGAAAAACTTTACTTATGAAACTTTGTTTAAACTACAGTCATCTTGACTAGCTTTCCGCTCTATAAAGTCTTTCAAATTGGCAAAATTTCTTGAAATCTTTCATTTGGGTTGGAGATAAAATGAAAACCAATTAAGATAGACAGGTATGGTAAATGAGTTGAATTTGTATGTTTCCTCTTTGTTTCTGTAAGTACGGTTTTGAAGAACAAAAACAGACATGTATATTCAAACATTCAACTCATTTGCTGTTCTATACTAGTATCTGTAATTTCAATGCAATTGTTTTAAATTATTTTCACTTACATTTTCTCAACCAAGTTGCCATGGTAAAATTTTACATGTGCTCCTTCCAAATATAAATATATTTGGATGAAACACATTTGAAACATTTTCACGTACACACAAACACCGAAAGTGTTGCTGCCAAATGCTGAACAAAAGAAAGTGATCATTCTCAACATGTTAAAGCAAAGTACATATCAGAGCAAACACAAAACAAAAACAGGGCTTCAGAAACATGTTTACGATAGAAGTTTAATCATCAGTTTTCTGTCCAGATGTGAAACTTTTTTCTCAAAAGGCGGTATGGATCAAAGGAAAAAATGTTTCCCGGTCATGGCGCTCCTACCAAGGCCTGTATATCATCACGTAGAGCATTGTACCACGTGTTGAAAAGGTATTTGCAATGTGGCCACTATGTTTGTATTGATTTGTAGCAAACCTGCTCGTCAAAAAATGTTCTTGAAAACACGTTTCGACGAACAGGTTTGCAGAAACCCGGAAGTGCTGCACAGAACTTATCAGACACAGGCATCATGGCCATGGTTTGCAGAAACCTCGTTTTTGTTTCATGTTTGCTCTGATCTGCACGGTTAAGGAGCTCTTAAAAGGCAGTCGCAGGTGGCGCCCCCTTCGCTGAGTTAGGGCGACAACTGGCCAGCTCATCGTCTAAGAACTCTTCAGCCAAAAGGTGCAGCTCGGGAGGAAAATATGAGTGTGCGGATGATCCGAGAGCTAAAAATGAGTGACATTTTGATGCCTACAAATAGCAAACAAATCTTATTGGCTGCGAGTAAATGCCATCAAATGAAACTTTCCTGATGCTGAAAGTCAGGCCGCCACGAGGACGATCAATATTTCGCACGTTTCGAGAGCAGCAAAACTCGTACAAATGACGAAAGCTCACGTTTTATGGAGCTCAGACAGCAAAAACGAGAACAGCTGCGAGCACATTGACTGGCGGCGAAACACGCAGCGCCACCTACATTCTGGAGAAAATTTCACATGGGAAACTCCAGTACAGAAAGCCATAAATGCATTTTTAGATTGCGTTTAATCCCCTTTCCTTTAATGACATCATTCCTGGATCTTGTTTACACAAAACATAGAATGCCATTTGGACAGCTAATTGTTAAGTATGTCCAATTTTGCTCACAAAAGTTTCATTTCATCATTTGGGATACAAACAACCATGAGCTTTTCAGCAGTTGTACGAAAAGCATCATAGATGGCGCTGTGGTTTAGCAAGCGCTTTATTCCATGACATGAAAAATGCATTTTGCAAACACAACACATTCTCATATTTAATGGATGGATATATAAAAAATCATGGTGATGGGTAACAACAATAATAGGGGTTTCACCTACGCTTTAGTAACTCTTCTGGTTTTTTCGGTGAATAATTTCGATACAGTCCAATACGCAATTCCAGCAGCGTTTCCATTCTTTTTTTAGAAACAAAAACCTGTTCAAATTTTAATGATTAAAAAAAAGCCAGATTTGTGGGAAAGTTGTTTACGATATTCGCAAACAATCCCGCCTATACGTTTCGCATTTGAAGTAAAGCAGCAGCTCGCCTGTTTATTTATTTATGTTTTCGCCTTTAGTGCTTCTTAAAACGAAACCTTTTCGACTAATAGAATTTAACCAAAACTTCAAAACCGTGATTGCCGCGATTCGTATTGTGGTTTAAGACCTACACAATTACACAAACCGAGGCACGTAAATAATATATTTTCGAAGGATGGATGTTTAATCCTTTTACAACGAAATTCGCAAACCGACTAGAAGAAGGAAGAAAAACCAAAATTCGGTTTGGTTTTTGAGGTTGGTTTACTTAGTAATTATTTCACTGAAAAAAGATAAAAGTGTAAACTTCAAAACTAGACTTCAAGAAATCCGACTACAGTGAAATGGTGGGATTGAGCAAACAAGTTTCTCCATATTACCCTTGTGGTAGAGTAGCTCGTTGCAGGCAATATGTCAGTAATGGCTACGGTAGCGCCTCCTATTGGAGGGTCCGTAATAAAGGATATGCTACAATTCAGTTCAGTTCAAATGCGAAACAGAAACACGAAAAAGCTTGTACTTCAGAGGAAACTTAACCTAAGAAAAACACTCATAATAATGAAAATATAAGCTAATCGAGAACATTCCCATAAATTATCAACGATCTCCAATCTAAGAAACAACCCTACTTTCATAATTCAAGTAGTTCTCTAGATATTTCATTTCCTTGAATACGATGCAACTGTTTCTCCTATCCTAAATTTCTCAAGACACATGGAAATCAGCAAACTCAAAGCAAAAAATCTAAGCACAGATCTCAAGCAACTATCTCAAGTAATTTCCAAGATCAAATTCTGAAAAGTCAACGCTTCGTAAAATGTGTAAGCCTCGCTTTATATTAAAGCCATTTTTTACTCAACTCAACCCACATTTTGGATTTTTTTTATGCCAAATGACAATGGCTGACAGATACAAATCGATCTTTAAACGTATGAATATTTATACCCTTTCAGACGGTGGCCTTTGGCGTATGTGTGTATTATTCCAATGACGCATTATGCCTCCATATGCAAAATTTGCATATGGCAAATTTGTCATTCTGAAGGCAAAGAAGAAAAATTCGCTGAAAACTTATACGAAGCACCTTGCGAAGAAAAAAAAAATTGGCCAAAACCTGAAGGTTTTTTTTTAGATATTTTTGTGTATTTTCCTCTCGAAGAAGCTAATATCTCCCTTGACAATGCAAACTTAAATAAACTTTAGGTTTTTTGTTTCCGTCGTCTTGTCTAAGAAGCTCACTTCTCTAACAGCTTCAACCTATCAAATCGGAAAAAAAAACATTTTTTAATTTAAAAATACGTCGACTAAACGCAAAAAACGTGAAGTTAATGCAGCAAAATTATGCAGCAGAACGAAACAGATGCAAAAAAAAACACATTTCTTCCCAGTTAGCTTATTTGAATCACCGGCAAATAGTGTGCAATTTAAGCTAAAATAAATAAAAGCAGTTCCTAAATCTAAGCACGATTTGAAATTTATCTATTTATGGTGTACATATTAGGTGTTTTGAAACACTCATTGAAGTTAACATGCTCAGTTTAAGGTGTTTTATTTTTGTTAGGTGTTTATCCATTAGCGTTTTAAATGAAATGAACATAAGCTGGCAGATCATAGGTGTCACCACTTGTGAAAATATGAAAGGGATTCTCTTTCCATTAGTCACTGCTTTCATAAACAAATGACATCGTTTACAGCAGTTAACATTAACAACTACACTGTGAGTCATAAAAATGTAGAACTCACCAATAAAAAAAAATCACAACTTCGTGAAAAATAGTTTCATTTAAATTAAATTTTCGCACTTACATAAAACAATAGTGCATGAACAAAAAAAACTTCGTCCGGACATGCGACAAATCTCGAATTTTTTCATTTTTCAACATTTTTCCCGCTCACCGTGCTTGAGAAACAGTTGAACCAAACGCCACAGTTCATCGAACAACACTGGCCACCAAACAGTCCGGACTTGCATCACGTGGACTACAAAGTTTGGGGAGTACTCCAGTAAAAGATTTACAAATCGAAGCATATTAATATCGAAGACTCGAAAGTACGAATTAAGAAAACATGGATTGAACTCGACCAGCGTATACCCGATTCGTCATTCAAAGAATGGCGCGTTAGACTCCGGGCTTGTGTAAAGGCCATTGGAGAACATTTTTAGCACATTTTATAATTTATTTATGTTCCTACACTTGTTCTACGTAAGTGCCAAATTTCATTTAAATCGAAGCATTTTTCACGAAGTTGTGATTTTTTTATTGGGTTCTACGTTTTTATGACTCACAGTGTATATTATGAGAAAGGTGCCACAAAACACCTTTTCTGGAAGGAGTTTGATAAAACCTTTAAAGATGAAGTATCTGTGACAAGTCTTAAACACCTTTTTTGGTTTTACAAAGCACCGTTTTTATTTAGAAGGTAGACAAATGCATTAACTTGAAATTGTAATACATTAATCCTTGAAATAGTGCAACTGGCTAATAGATTTTTTTTTCTGCATTCTTGTGGATGTTGAGAGTGGTGCTTTTGATCTGTAGCAATAATATGCGGAAATGCCAGGATTTCAATGCACGGCATATAACCCACCCAGAAGACTGTTTTCAGTTTTCATTTCGTTTTACATGAACGCAACATGAATGCCTGGATTCGACAAAATTTATTCACCGAATCTGATTGCATTTTCCCCGGGAATGTTTTTTATAACAACGCTGTGCATACAACCCCTCCTTCCTCGTGTATTTTTCCCAACGATTGTTCACAAACTCCCCGAATTTCCATGATGGCATCGCAGTTTGAAAGTGTCAACAAAAGCACAGCTTTTCACTAACATCGAGAAATCAGAGATATTTTAGGCTCTACGTATATATATATATATATATACAAAATATTAAAAAAAATTCAGTATTTGCGGATGAGAGGCATTTTTTCTTTTTTTTTAATTTGTCAATACCGTTTCAACCTCGTCACGGCAATATGGATTACTATGGTAGTAAAAAAACATATCCCGCATGTACGCTCTAAATATTGCCACAACAACCAATAAAAAAATAAAAAAATAAAAAACTTTCTCTCACCGCCATTGTGTACATATCTATTCGAAAAATAGGCAAGGTGATGCTTCACGCATTGTTATTCCCTAGAAATCTATGTAGGATAATATTTGGATTTTTAGCACAAAAACTGCTTTTAAGCTATTATTAGGGTTATTCAATTGTTATCCCATACACTGCTAAGTTTCAGACTACTATTTTCAATAAGAAAATTGCGGAAGGAAGACAAATTATCTTACATGTTAATGTAAAAACTAGCCCATCCGATGCCGTAGTTACAATATCATCGATCTGATATGAAAATGTAAGATAGACGCCATTTTGAATCAAGATGGCGGACTTTACACCAAATAAAGCCTTTCATATACATTTCAAAATGACTGTTCCTATGATTCCAAGTATATTATAACAGTGCATTCTGCAGTCTACTGTCAGTCAGACCTCTGGAACACGACATGAACCCCACTTTGTCAAGAGGGTGAACACGTGCGTCACTTCCGGGTTTAGAGGTCAATCCCCACAGCACATCAGGGTTGCTTCATACCGAACAAATGACTTCGCCATGTCACCCCTAGGGGTTCTGACCTACCTTCCCTTAGTACCGCCTTAGTGCTTGCTTCAGATTTAAACAAGAGCCCTTCTCCAGGCAACCTGAGACAAGAAGATCTAATCCATCATTTTGGGGTTGCCCTTGGCAACAGCATACAAATCTTGAGAGTCGAATCATTTCCTCACGAATGACATTCATTTATTCATGAAAGTCACTCACGAATAATGTTAACTGACGTCAACTATTGCCCGCAATATCATTAGGGGCAACGTATTACTCGGAAATGGCCTAAGTGTTAGACGTTGTAGAAAATCCATATCCTTTAAAGCAAAGGAATCACTGTGTGACCCGAATATGCCAATTTACTATACAAGTTTTTGTTCAGATCTAGCTAAAGTAATGAAAAAATAATATAAAAAATACATAGTTTACGGCTATGTTATTTATTACAAATCCTTAATCAAGAATAACTATATTTGATGGTTTTTCAATAACGCTTTAAATGACAATAGCAAGTACAGTCAGGACAACATATTTTGGAATAGAGAAAAAAACCAAAAAACAACAACACACAAACACAAAAAAACTTATTTTGAAATATATTTGCTTAAATTAATTGGTGAATTTTGAAACTATCAACAAAGACAAACTTCTCATTAAATCTTGTTTTTAAACTCCATCTGTTGTAATTTTCAAAATTAACTTTTTCTACCTTTAAGATCACACCTTAATAGAAAGTCTTAACTTCTATGATTTAATGCACTGAGAACAAGTTGAACAATTTGATTTCCTTTAAATTTCTCATTATTTTTCCGAAAGTAAAAGTTATTATGTTTATATGCCAGAAGAAAAATAAATAAATAGAAAATTCATCACTGAAAAGTAAAAAAAAACTAATAAAAATATGAAAACGCAAAATCATTTAAATAAACTATACGAGCAAATATTTGAAAAACAGCCTGTCTGCATCTCGACGTTAAAAAAACAAAACAATGTAAAATGAAAGTCCTTAAATAATAAATGAATTAGATTTCGCTGCCAGCTACAAATTAAGCAAATTACTCCCATAAATTTTGCAAACTCAATTCTCGTTGAAAAATTATTCGGCCGAAGAAAATGATGTGAAAAGGAAGATGTCAAATTTTTTTCCATCTAATTCTGAGAAAGTTAAATAATGAGTGCTTTTTTCCTCCGAGCAATACCATGACTCATTTCTTACATTTTTAAAACAAGATCCACGTATCTGTAATATTCATCTTTGAAAAAAATTTGTTGAGAAACGAAAGAATAAAAAATGAGTACTATCTAGATGTATAGTTGAATAAGTTATACAAAGAACAAAGAATCATGAGAAATAAACTAACAATCATGATGCTAAAGCCCTTGTCTACAAATCCATTTGTTTGAAAGAACAGTCAATCTTAATTTAATTAAGTTGGCCAAATTGACCATCTACCATTAACAAAACAATCATTTGGAGAATACATGAATACATTACTTGAACCTTGATGCAATTTGTCAACTTATTAAACAATTTATGAATCAGAGATTGATGATTTTCTCAAAATCATATATGTACTAAACTTAAAACACTGTTTTAATTTTAAATCAAATTCTGTCTTAATTACAACACATGCAAAAAAATTAATAAAAAATAAATCCGATTTGTCGTTATCTTTATTTCTTTGTCAGATAATTAAATATCATCCCACTTTACAATCTATTTGTTATCCATATGTCATGTTAACGTTTTTCATATCACATATAATATTCTCATACAATTCATAATAATTGCCTTGTTGACTGACACTAACATTTCCTGTTTTTGTATCTTGCACTATGTGTATTCGTCTTCAAACTTCCATTGATAAATGAAATCATTCAACGAAGGTTCACAAAAGTTGCTTTGTTTCATATAAATCAGGCTTGCTGTCGACCAATTTCAGGGTCGTAACCCTGATATTGAAGATTGAACGCAGTTTTTCAATGCTCTAATTGTTTATACCAAAATTCGACTTAACTTCAGACCCAATCCCCGCCCGTTTTTTTATCGATTGACCTCTCCATTCCGAGTAGTCAATGGCAAACTCGTAGCGCTCCACCTTTAGGCTTTCAATTTGACTTTATGGCTCACAGAGGTGTCATGATTAAGCAATAAAAATCTTGTAAAATCGCGTTTCAGGCATGGTTTAAGGGAGAACTGAAAGCTATACCTACAATAGTAAACTTTGAAATACAAATGGGAGAAAAATAAAGTTGCGATTTTTACAGGCTATAATTATTGATCCACTAGAAACAGGGTCAAAGAAACGAATAAAACAAAAGCAAATAACCCAGATATAAATTATATTCGGCTTTATTGCTTCCAGTTTTTCTTTTTTTCTACCTAGAGATGGTGCTTTTCACGGACGAACAGTAAATCCAGAAATACAGTCTGAAATAAATCCAAGTAAATTGTATTCGAAATCGACACATGTTTATAATTACAGAAATCTAAAAAGGCATGTCGGGCAACAGTTGGAAATAGTTTTAAGTTTTCGTTTTTCATAAGTAGAACTAAATTTGGGCTAACCACTTTCAACCACCATTTTTCTCGCCTACAGCATTTGTGAATCACGTGATCCACATTTAATTTGCAAGAGCATATTAGCGCTACTTCGCACTATTGTCTTGATGGTGGTGTCTGCCACACGAGAGCAGGAAATTATTCATATAAACAAAATAAGATAACGATTCAAGAGCTTAATTGGATTCTGTGTCCCTTCGAGCAATTATGCACAAAACCTAATTAAACGAGCTAAGAAAAGAGGGCTGGGGCTGCACAATATCTTATACAAATGAGTTCTTAAACAATTTCAGATGTCCAATTTGCAAGGGAATCCACCAGGTCTCTGCAAGACTTGAGTTACAAAATTTGCTATTTTATAAAGATCTTCAGAGAACCTTTTAAATTGCCACGGACGACAATTGAAAACAAGAAATTCTTCGCATTAAACGCTTTAAATATCCAATTTCCAAGTTAGAACCAGATTAAACCTTTTTTTTCTCGAAAACTAACGTCTGGTTTACGTTAACTTGTTAATTAATTCACAAATGCCCAGGGCAACAACAGAGTGAGTGCGTTGAAGCATCAGCGCTTTTTGGATACTGGGAATACGTTTTCAATTTCATCACAAATAAGGAAAAAAATTCGAATTATAATAAAAAAAACAAGAAAAAAAACCAGGAATTTATGAGTCCAATTGGGAATTAAAGGTAAAATCGATGTGAATTGCCCTACCATCTAAAGTTAAGATTGCATTCTGAATGATAGCAAATACATGGAAAGGATACTCGATAAATATGAGTGCATGCAACATTGAAACCAAGAAAACAGGGTGAAACAACTGTTGAACAGTGGAAAAATTGGAGACGGCTAACATATTGAAAATCAAATAACTATATGGCAAATAGATACCTTGAAATAACATTTCAACAACACTAAATACTTGACTAAATTTTTAAAACTAAAATGATTTTCAATGATGTGCTCACATGCTTCATAACGTTTTTGCATACGAGTTTATTAGCCAGTCACCACAATTCTGGATGCACTTGTTGTCGCTAACTAAAAAACTTAACATTTAATTAAATTAACCAAAGCCAAGAGCCAGCCAATAAAAAACTTCCCCACGAAAATTTGGAATCCAGACAAACCATCTATAATGTCCAAAGTGGACAGACAGGTAGCATTTACCAGCTTTAATCACAAAGAAATTCCTTTCATTTTCAATGACAAGCATCCATTTGAATGGGGCCAAGCTCGTCTGACCCATCCAAATAGATCACTTTTTCGTTTTGTTAACATTCGGTCTATGTTGGCCCAACACTCCCAACCACCTTACAACAAACAAGGAGGCCAATGGAGCCATGAGCGTTGTACACACAAGAAATCATCATTTATCATCGTTTATAACATTAAGAAAAACGAAGCCTTTGTATATAGGCACTGGAAAAAAACAGTTTTTTTTTCTCAGTGTGAATCTCTAGTTGCTTTTTTAATGGATTAAGGGCAACAACTTTAACCTATGGGAGCTTAAATCGCAGGGTTTTTATGGTATAAATTAGAGGAATAGAGGTCGACAACAACAAACAAATTGACTGATGGAGTCTTGACCTCGAGGGTCACCTTAAAAATTAGGCGGCAATTTATTCTCCATTTACGCCGCGACCTAATGCTATTTTCCGGGGGATTATGGAAATAGGTAATCTGTCTTTGAAAGTGCACTGCCAAAGTAGGGCAATACTTCAAAGCTCGGAGAATCTTTGGTTAAAATATAATACACTAATAATTCTATATTGCATGGGGGATACATGCATACAGTAACCTATAGCCCGACCTAAATACCTCGATGATTGTTCAGAAACTTAAAATGGAAAAGTTGTCGCAGTTTAAAAGTTTGCTGTTGCCACGAAATGGATTTCAACCTTACAACTAGCTGAAAATCGATATGCTTCAATTCTATCCAAATCGGCTAAATCATACCAAATAGGCTCTTCATACATGAAAGTGGGCATTGCCGATTTTTATACAAATACTGTCACGTCTTTAAAAAACGCAATAGAATCTTTACTGCAAAATCTCACCTTATGGAAATTAGTGCAATAACAACAACAGGGTATCTTGAACAAAATTGTGATTTGGGGCAAAAAACGCAAAGCCTGTAAAGCCTCGTTAGTAATACACTAAAAATCAATAACAGACCGAATAAAAATACTAGCATTGCCCAGGGATGCAATATTGCGCTGATAATGTTACCATTGGGGAGACCAGTAATGGTATCTCTAACATCTATCTCTGACTTGTTTTCAGACGTTTCTCTTCCATTTTCCACTATATAGGATACTTCCGGATTCCCAGCACGTTTTCCCTTCGAGGTAGCACCCCAAACCTTCAATCATCCAACGTCAGAAAAGACCAGCTCCATAACACCTTTGCGCATTTCTCAGAAATCCACTAAATATTCAATTAGACACACACCTTCCACCTACACATACAAACTCTCTTCCTTCATTAATTAATTAGCACCGTATAGGCATCGAGAAACCTAAGATGAGCACATTACAGAGGTGCCTACAAACCGAAAAATTGCTGATTACTTCCCTGCAAGATGCCATTGTTCTAATGTATACTTGTCATTAGACGAGGGGATGTGCTAATATTCGATGCACATAAGACGACATCCATAACACTTTTCATCTCTTATTATCTATTGCATTTTCTCTAACTGTTTGAAATGTAAGACATTTGAAACTGTGGCAGCATTTTATTTGTCTTTTGTACTATATTGCTTATGAAACTACATGCTTTGCATTTTCTGCGTCTTAACACTTTCTCCCCATAAGCCTTAGTGTTTTTATGAAATGAAATTCTACAACATAACAACTATCTACAGTATAACGAATTTCAACATTTAGATATCTCACTTTTACTAGATAACATAAAATGTTGATTCCTTGGGCCCGTTTTCGGTGTATTATTTTTTTTTTTGGAATTCTGAAAAAGTGTTCAATAATTACGACCAGAAACTGACTATAGAACCAACCTCCCTTTTTCCAAATATGGCATCATTTTTACTCTCTGATTAACCATTGCAGGGATATTCCATCAATTTATGTTTCAAAGCTACCTCATCATGCATGATTCCAATAGGCAACATTATATATTAAAATATTTTAACAACAGCGAGTCTAGTTTTTCTACCCAAATTTGAAATTAAGACATTCTAAATGAGCAAAACATTGTCTGGCCAAATATTTCTCCATACCCAAAAGCATCCACATTTAAAGGCATACGTTATAAAAAATCTGGATTAGAATAATAAAAGCTTTCATGCAGTTGTTTTAACTATGCAATCATCAAATACATGAATATCTCCTTTGTTATAAAATCCATGGACCTAACATTCAATGCCTCGTTTGATAAGGTTGTGAATATGAGTAACGATCGTGTAATCCACATTTGAGCCAGAAATCACGTGCTCTAATACGATGGTAGCCTGACCCACACAACTCGCCAAATCAACCAGAAGCTGGCTTTACCAAGCGGGATTTCCCAATCTCGCGTCCATGTTACCCTTCACCATCCCCTAAAATCCCTCGCTTTTGTGTCATTGCAGTCATTGTTATTCAACCTTAACCTTTCACTCTTTTTTTCGTGCTCGCCAGCTTTTCTTCACCTGAGCAATGAAACGAGAAGATGGAGTATGTATAGGGTGATACGCATGCTACGGACAAAAAAAAAATGTGTGAGACCACACGCACGAAAACGATGCAACAAATGAGAAAATAGTAGTTCGTATGCTTCGACACCATCGGGGTTAGTTCATCCCCCGAAAAGACCTTTGTGATCCGTTGAACCCAATGACAAAGCACGTTTGGATCCCTATCCCAAAGCCCTGGCGATCTTGCGATCAGGATGCTCGGATGGATCCATCATTGCATACAGTAATGCCTATGGCGAGTGGCTATGGCGCTCTGACGCCCGACTAACAAAGGGCTATTGTATTTAGCACACAAAAAACGTGCGTATGGGGTTGGGAAGGGAACCCGGTCCTCTTTTGCAATTGCCTACGACGACATAAAGAGTAGGCATTGCAGTAAGGGGCATTTGGAAGTATTGTCAAAAGTATTTTCCAAGCATTACCTAAAGCCTTGTTCAAATGGACTGAAAAACACGTGTTTTCCCAGCAAACTCAAAACATTCAAAACTAAACCTTGCACAGAGTATATATCAGAGCAAACAAGAACAAAAACAGGGTTTCGGAAACATACGATAGAAGTTTGCTCACTAGTATTATCTCCAGTGGTTTTAGCAAATGTTTGGCAAAAACAGCGAAAGTTTCTGGCCATAGTTTACAAGTCTTGGTAGGAGCGTCATGACCAGCAAACAATTCCTCCATTTTAAAATGTTGTTTTGATGTGAACACTATGTTTGGACCAACCTGGATATTGAAACATGTCCATGAAAACACGTTTCGACAAACAGGTTTGCAGAACCTTGGTACTGTTTCGTATTTGCTCTGATTTGTACTGGGCATGATATTATTATAGGTTTTGATGAGAAGTCCCCTGATCTGTGGAGAAGGGAATTTGATAATATTCGATTTAATAGTGACGAGCACCAGAATTTAGCAATGAGTTTTTAGAGATTACTTTAGTCAGTGAAACCCCTGGTTTCTCGGTGCTGCGAGTTCGTTTGAAAGATGGATGAATTGGTTCATTTATAAGAAATCTGTACAATAAGCATCCGGTGAGCTTTCCCCTGAAGCAAACGGGAAAAATTGGTAGTCTATGTGGACACGAGACAAATAAGTGACAACAGAAGTTGAATGCTGGCCAATGTTAGGGGAAAGTAAATATGATGAGTGCTTTTTTTTTCCTTTCGCACAGCCTAATCGGTCGAAAAAGCAATTCATTTGTCCACAATGAGTCACTGGAGGACGCTACTCGTTCATTAGAGACCCAATGCAAATGGGGAGAGATGGAAGGCAGACAAGCCAGAGACCTTCAGCAAACATTGGTCAACAGGCAAAAAAGGCAGATGGTCAATCATCTATGGTAATGAAAAGCCGCTTTGCTTTGCATTTCAAATTCCGTTCTGTAGGGAGCACAGCGGTTTACCGACACACAAAATGGAGGCAATCAGCAAAAACACAAAAACCGAGGAGCAGAAAAGATATAGGGGGAGCCACATAAAGGCCGAGGGAGTGAGGAAACCCCGCCAAGCTTGTGACAAATACCCTCCTTTTTTCAGAATCGTGTATTCCGCCTTTTTCTTTTTTCATAAATAAAATGTTGGCCAAAGTGGACCCAATGGTCCTCCTTCATTCATTTTATGTCTCGGACCCGTGTAAAATTACATCACTTATAATAGATTATGATAACGACTCAAAAACCCATTCAAGCGGTGCAAAACACGATCACGTGACCTATCATTACCGATGAAATAAATAATCGGAGGAAATTCCCCTCCATATTACAGGGTGTTCCACTTTGACATCAGGGATACACCCTATTTCAATGATCTCTCAAATAAAATATTTCACCTATATTGCCTATAGTACAAATCAGAGCAAATACGAAATTGAAACAGGGTTTCTGCAAATCAATCTACATTTCAGAAGATTAGGTTTAAACACCTTCAAGAAGGTGTTCAAGGGTGCAGATTTTTGTTTTTGCCTTATGAACTAAAGCACCCTATATTCACCGACTCCAAATGCATCTCTGGATTTTTAAATTTTTTTTTCTTAAGACAGACATATGACATTGCGAAGGAAACTCAATAAGATAAAAATCAATATGATCGTCGAATTAAGGAGAAGCAAAAGATCTAAGCAGAGAAATCCCTAAAATGTAAAAGGTACATTAAGTGCATGCTCTTAAGACATTAAATGTGGATATGAAATTCTTGTCGAATTCTTACGAGCCTTCAGTAAAGACAACAAGAATAAGTATGAAAATAAACCCAAAATTTATACAAGAAATGGTATTAAACATAAGTTCAAATTCAACGTGTTGCAATGAAGATTTGTTCAGCTATTGTATTCAAATGATAAGCCCAAATAGCATTCAAAATATTAATTCACAATGTAGCATACCTCTGTCACATATCTGTATACAGTATGTTGGGGCTTGTATTCAACCAGTACATGTATTTACTAAAGTTTTTCGATATATTACAAATCTTCATGCTATTAATAGCCAACTGAATCTGGAAAACACAATTTTGTCAAGAATCCATTAATGGCATTTCGTTGTTTTGGTGACATTACTAAACTACACGTGAATTATACCCATAAGGTATAAACTTCAATTTCAAACAAGAATGTATGTGTCGAATAGAGGACTTAAGCTTAAAACTTTGTCATTGCATTGCTGTAAAAAAGCCGACGTGTAGTAAAAAGTCGTGTTTGTGTTTTACTGCAAATGGATCAGTACCAGTTATTTCCCCCATCAGAATGCGACTTGCCAAAGTACATTTGGTGGGGTAAAAGGCATTAAATGTATTTTCACTCACTCAAATACTATAAAAAACAACGGCAACTTTGAAGGATTTAGCGTTGTAAGATTTGAAGTGTATGACGTAGCAAACAAAATTCAAACTTTCATTGTCAACATATCCTTTTTTTCAATGAGTGTTTTTCACTGCAAAGCTAACTTATTAATAAAATGTTCTTTAGTCGGTATTTTATTATGTAAATTTTCAATCTAAAACAATGTACTCTACAATTATTAAATTCTGTGAATAAATACCACAAAATAAAACTCAATATCCTAGCTATTTCCATGCCTTTTTTCTCTATAAAGTCTAACGCAAAATATTTGTTTGCCAAAATGACTTTTAAAGCACCCTGTACAATAACAATCACATAATGCATGGTTTCTCCCATTTAATGACGAGTCGTAATAGCAATGCCCAATTTGAAGATTGCGTACGTGCCTTAGGGTTTATATCAAACCATCCTATCACAAATTATAAATTAATTTCACACAAAGACTCGTGACATAATCCAATTATTGGAAATCCAGACGACGTGACTTCAGGGGATCGACTTTTTTAAGGGACGTAGTAGAATTTACAGATCTAGCAGCCCGATTCAATTGAAGAAACTTCCAGTAGAACTGTAATCAATTTTTTAAATATAAATAAAAAGCGATAATCAATAAAATTTATGGACTGCATATGCCACAGAGGGCTTCAATGCTAATTTAAAGAAGAGTTTGCATTCAGTTCAGTGGCATTATGCAAAAAACAGCACTGTTGCTGGAAACTTGTTGCACTTTAATCAAGAGCGCCATCTGTTGGCGTTTAAGAAAGAAAAATGGACGATAAATTGACAAGTGAAAAGTTTGCAAACAATGTATTATGCAGAGTACAGCTGATCATATAGCATACAAGAAACAAAAACAGGGTTTCGGAAACACGTTTACTTAAAAAGTTTGCAACATGTGTTTATACTCAAGACTATTGCAAACGTTAGTATATACTACTATGTAATACACTTACTATAAATTTCTCAAGAAGTTTATAAAATGGAAGATTGTTAAAGCTTAGGTTCCTCGCCACACACATGCTCAGCATCTTACATTTCTCACATCTTTTACTTCTCGATTTAGTCGATATAAAGAGTTGAAGATTTGCCAGAATAATATGCACCCAATTGAACCGAAAAAGCCTAAAGTGAGGATTGGCAAAGAACCAAAGGCAGATGAAATTATGGGCCGGGGGTGGCAGAGGGGGTTACCCGAGTCACAAATGCGACAACACATGATTGCTAAGATAAACGGATGGGAAACGCTATGGCAAGTGCCAAAATAAATGACAAAATGGGAACCAGAACAGACTAACATCGCGAAAAAAAAAAAGATAGTGAGTGGGGAGAGGCCAAAATGGAGGCATTGTGCCCTTTTTTCTGGTAAGGAAATTGGGAAACAAGCACTTTCTTGTCACATAATAGAGTGCCTGACATCAGATATGAAAGCCAGACGTATGATATAATGACATTTCTACCCGTATCAGCAAAGACCAAATTAAAAGCCCGTAGGTCACAATGTTGTCAAATAGGTAATTAGTAAAACTCGTTATTTCGTCATCAGCAAAGGCACAAAACGCATTGGAAACCATCGGAACGCAATAGAAGAACCATTGTTACGCAATGCCAAGATTCTAAAAATAGTTTATCTAAGGGCCTTATGATAACAATGCAGGTCGTACTATACGAAGTTCACATTAGTCCTACATATGTAGGTTGACTTTTGTGACACATTTGGGCGTCAACACATGACCATACTTTATTTTGTTTTGAAGTTTTGAAGTACCCTTACCCGTTGAAAATCAAAGTTTATAACAGTTTAGGAATCAAGTACCTAAAACGATAAAAACTAAAAAAGATTATCTTGATTTAACAAGAGTTAAGATCTCAAATTTCTGAAAGTTGCCCCTTTATAAAATGGTGATGCATTATACACAGCACGGTGCAGTAACACAATTTATAAATATTACCAGAATGAAATTTATGCTAAAATTTGGCACGAGAGTCACAACGATAAATTTCTCTGAATACTAGCGTCGATATTTCATATCTCAATTCGATGGCAGGAAATACGCGACAATCAAACAGTGCATAGATATATCTGGGCCTCTATCTCACTCGATAATATATTATTCTGTTTCAGCTACTCGGCATTTTTTTTATTCATTTTTGTCGTGTAAATTTAAACTAAAGCTGATAAGATTTTTGCCTACAAATTGTCCTCTCACTCTTTCTCCCAAATGGTAACGAATTTCGAACAGAGGCAAAACTGGCGACGAAGACGAAAATTTGTTATCTGAGACGCGAGCATAACTACTGAAATATTTATCGATTTTTTCACGAGTGAAACATTCTTTCCTCGCTAAAATGATATAAATCGAAGTGGGGAGCGCAAAAAAAAAAAAAAATCAGTGAAAATATACGCTTAAGTGTAGAGACAACGCGATTGTGGCGGCATTTCACAGGAAAATATTCAGCCCAATAGCTTATGTTGCACGTTGATAAGGTTATTTCATTCTTCAGATCATTTGAGAACTCGTATTAATATTACATTCACTCAAGCTGCGAAGAAGTGCGCATGCGCATTTCAGGATGTGCGAGGGATGCACGGTTTTTAACAAGGCGCTAAAACTCATACCTATCTAGGTAACTTGCCTCAAAAAAAAAAAATTTTAAGGATCAATCTTTTATATATTTTGTACAGACATGCCATATTAGGCAGAGTCCACATTAGTACACAATTTTTACTAATGTGGACCCTGCCTTACATGCAATAAATATTTCACTGTATAAATAATAACATGTTTCAATAATATTCTTCAGATAAAAAAGGATTTAATCTTTTGGAAAATCATGAAACGCATGGGCTTTCCCTCTAAATTAGTAAATGAACAATTTTCCGAACATGTCCCTCAAACTTGTCTCATATCTCCGAGACATTTTAAAATTCAAAGATTGTGACTTAAAAGATCATCCCCATGTAAAAAAGATGCCTGTAGTGGGAGTAGTGATCAGTCATTAGATGAAGCACAGGGAAATCCCCTATACACCCCTAATGGATAGATGAGCGATGGCTACCCTTGATCATCCTTCGCAACATGTAACAACACACACAAAAAAAGCAGAAAAAGGTGAAAGGTTACTTACTTCCAGAAGAGTAATGAGGCTACGAGGACCATGACTAGCATAAGGAAGGAACAAACAACGATGACAGCGATGGATGGGATGGCGGTTTGGGTGTAAGGGCCTTCCAGCACTTGCATGTCACAGTATTCCAATTCGGAGAGGCCGTTCTTGACCGCCGAAAATTCGGGGTGCGCATCGCGACAATCTGCCGAAAAGGGCACGGGGGGCGGGGGTAAGGCAAACTGTGGGGGCGGGGGTAATCCGGGGCAATCACAATCCGTATCCTCGGTGGGAAACGACCAGGCAGCGAGGTCAGCTTCCAGCTGACCCCCGCCATCGTCCACTCCGTCCGGCCATTCCCAGCCGCTGAGGGACTGATCACCGTCCTGTTCCAATGCCATTTCCTCCTGAAAACACAAAACTTGGATGAGAAATGTAATCAGGTCGTGCACAAAGGGTTTACACATCATTCGTCATGGCTGCCAGGAATATGCATAGGACATGTCGCCTACGTCCCTTTGGCAGCCATCTTTGCAATGAATACATATAGGTCATGCTGAATGTAATCGATCACGAGGTACAATGCATTAAAACATAATCCTAACCACATGTTCGATTGGGATTTGGTAATAGAGAAAAAGTTATCCACCTCAAGTCTGGCAAAATTAGGGCGATGAATCACGTGACACTTCATATACAAAATCACTCGCTTATTAGATCCCTTGTCATGGTGGTACCTCATCCACTAAATCATCAATGCATGGGGGTCACGTGACCTAAAGGGCACCAGCACTAAGCAAACGCTAAACTAGAAATCGAGCCTGAAGTCAAAGGGCACACATGCGACGATTAATTCCAAACGTCATGATAAACTTTGGCTTGAAATTAGCTAGTTCATTAATTATCCTATGATCTTTGTGCCATTAAACTTGAGATATTGAAATACAAAAACATATGTAAATAAAAACATACGCATATAAAATCCTGCACTAACTCCACGTTATATTGGAGCAAAAATTCATGGTAACGTTTGTAACAAGTCGTCACAAACAATCACAACAGTGTAGTGCAAGTGTTGAGCTACAGAAACCCCCAACTTACCAGTACGAATCCAACATAAGGGCCACACAATCCCGATAAGCAACTAACTTTTGCGTCAATCCACCATCGTCAATTGCGTTATCGCACAGACGACATAAGGTAGACAACATATCGTCACGTGACGTCACAACGGAAAACCACACAGAAATGGCCATGCCAAAGAAGAAAAAAAGAAGCAGGCATCACAACATCTCGAAGTCCTGCCCTCTAATGACGCTACGTGGTTAGGATTTGGCAGCCATCGGTCCATTGTAAATCCCCCTCCAAGAAACCAATTTCCGCCGAAGACGATCGTTCATCCCCCTTCAGTATCAACTCGATTCCCCTTCGTAACATCGCAAGAATTTCGCATTATAGATATTGCGACGAATTCGCCCTCCTTCGATTCCCTCTTGTCTTATTATCGTCATCTTGCATTGTTGTCGACATTTACAATATTTTTCACGAGGCTGTTTTCTACCCCCCAAAAGCCAAAACCATGGATACTCTCTCTCACGTCGCCCCCTCTTTCCAGCATTATCAACTTCAGCTTTATAACTCCCTAATAATTTCTTATAAGCCTACAATGTAGCGACTATGAAATGGGGATAAATGCCAATATTGTACCCGGCACAAGCTGTATATACACACACAAATATACTATCAGGCGTTTCTCTTAAAATCAACTTAGAAAATATTTATTTTGACGATAAAAATAAAACGAGCTGTTAGCATTTTGGCGTGTCTCGCTTCGGTGAAACGAGGGCTATTGACCCTGGTCACAATGCCGGTCCAAAGACCTCTCCCCTATCTCACGTGACCATTCATGACACCGACTATGGCTGAATCCAGTCAAGAGTAACCGATCATGGCACCTGGTCATCAGCTTTTGCCCCAGTTGCGGCCACCCCTGTACACATTGATGCCCACTGTAACAGGACTGTAAAACGCACGTCCACACATTTTTCATCTTAGCTGATGAATTTATGTAGATGGATAGGGGGACCATGATGAAGTAGGCCCACTTAAACATTTTCATTATTTATTTAAAATTGAAAATAACAATTTATATTTACATTTAATATCTATTACATGTATGTACAATTTACACGTAAACAAACTATAATTTACTGTTTTTTAACTTGGGGGACACTGAATAAGGAGGCAAAATTGCGGTGTGCCTTTATTCAACTAAAAGTAATTTTTGCAAAATTTAAATTATTTCCAATAAAAATTAAATGATAGCCTTATAGATTTGGGTACGACCCCTTTGTCTCCCGCATGGCAGCCAACATTTTAAGACCCAGCCCACTACTGTAGGTAGCAATGATGTTCTACTAAAATTGGACATCCTGGAGTCAATTAACATAGTGTCCCATGTTCAGGACATCCTGCAAGAACAAAAGCAGATGTGCAGAGCATGTTTGAAATTACACACTTACTGAAAATTCAATGTCCACATGTTTCCCATTTTATTGCCACCCTGTAGAATACTAACGCCAAGTCGACAAATACAAAAAATGGATATTAGTCAATGCAGTTATACGCGATTGATTAATAATGTGAGAACAGACTACATTGTATGTTATGAAACACTATTGATTTATTGTTCCTGTACTGAATATTGCATTTAGACAAAAGTAAACACATGTTGGATATGTTAAATTTTAAAAATAGGCCTGGTAATGTATTTTTTTGTTCATTAGCTACAAGTCCTTGAAATTTGTAACTTTTTTTTATTATTAACGTTACGACGGCGGATCCAATTAGAGAATTTAAGCGTCGTTATGTGAACACAAACATTTTGTTCTTGATAACGTTTTTTACAAGCTTCACTTTTAAAACGTGTTGATGATTTGTGCTCATAAACGGGTACTTTTAATTACTGCAATTGGAACCACCGCCTTAACGTTAATAATAACAATTTTAAAATTCCAATGACCTTTAAGGACATATAGCTAATGTACCAAAAGTGCCTACACCCTTCATTAACTAGACCCAACATGGGAATTCCATTTGTCTAAATGCAAGATTTCAAAATAAACATCCAGGATGGAATTATGAGTCACCCGGTATACATTAGCAGAGTACAGAGTGCCAACAAAATCGCGGGCGTGGCGTTCCAAGCTGCATGGCGTTCCACTGTGAACGTTACACGACTGATTTCATGCCAATATATACATATATAAAAAGACATAGTCCTATACGTCAAAACTTTCGATTTAAAATTGTTGAATTCATCATTTGGGAGAACATGCACTTGATTATTTTTTGAAGACAACTAACATTATATTTTAACTCTTCGGCATCATTTCATGCGCATTTTCAAGTGGACCTAGGCAGTTAAGCCGAGTCCGCATTTGGGTGGTATCCAACTGCAATTTCCGGCGCGTTTACTTGGTCGTTTATCATGTAAGCTATTCGCAGAAAAACGCAATAAACGTGAGCTACAGTTACGGCGCTCCACTTGTAGGAGTTAGCGTTTGTTCGCTCTAAATGAAAATGATAAAATGGCGACTACTTCTGGGATTTGCGAGTACAATGAGGTGGTTACGCTTACAGTGCTGCCAGGCCATTAAAACACGAAGCGAGCAATTAGAAATATCCTCCCAGAGCGACGGTAGGGACAACAAACATGAATGGCGGTCTTACCGGCAAATGGCTAATTTGCATTTCATTAACGGTGCAGTCTTTGCCAGTTCTGAATTGCCATTGATGGTGCAAATATCACCCAGCATAATTGGCCACACTCGGGGGGGATGATACAACAAAAAAATACAAAACCAAACATGGAAGTATTTGAAAGCCCACACAGGATTTTGGTAAACGTTTTGTTTTGGCGAAGTAAAGTGTTAAGAGCAAATGTCTGGTAGCGTAGCCAAAACATCATCAACGACAACAAGAGGTCTGCCAAAAGAAAGGTAATGGTTAGCCTCAGTATAGCTTGTGATGTCACAAAGTGCTACATGCACTCGTTGTGGATATCTAGTTGTTTAACACGACTTTTGGCACTTGTAGGTCACTGGCACGTTACTCTCGACTACCATAGTCCAATGCCAAATTGGTCAAACTACAAAGAATTACTAAACAGTCATTTCAGCATCACAACGTTTGCTGAAACAAATTATAGAAAGTTTGCTTACCACAAATGTTTCGGCAAACTTATGACGCGTTTTTGCGTCCAGAAACATGTGTTTGCAAATTTCGGGTCTGAAAGGACTAATGTAGGAGCGCCATAAACTGGACACATTTGCATCCCTATTATTGGCTTCTTTTGGTGTATACACCTCAGCAATATTAACATGTTTCTGACTTCATTGTTTAAGGTTTGTGTTTTATGTTTGTGTATGTGTGTTTCCAGCTTCATGTTGTATGTTGCTGTTGGAGGAGACCTGGCTTAATGATTCAGAAATGCATGCAGCTACATAATGAATTGCTGATCAAATTAGAGAACTTAGCATTCAATCACTACTTTGTTTTAGACAAATTAAATTAGAGCATCTTAAAAAGTAGAACACAGTCACTATGTTTCACAATCTGCCATCAGGGGCGCTGGCATCCAAGTACTATCTAATGACTGCGTGTGTCTTAAATGGAGTGCAACATCGAGTTTCGAATTCATTTAACATGAATAAATAATATTGCATTACCTGAGTCTTATAATGCACACGGATGAACGTATATATTTAAAGGCGAAGAATCAATAAAACGTGTGTCCACGGGAAGCCATGAAACGCGAATAACCCAGGGAGGCATGTGTACATGGAGCGCCGTATATGTTAACACAGTTTATAGACTCTGTTAAAATATTAACTCGGGGGCAATTGAGACTGGTTGGGTGCCTAAAAAAGTCGCTAAAAAAGCCCACAACATAAAAGATGATCTATAACCCATGCATGGGTGATTGTTCTACCGGTATTTATAACGTTCCACTGCGGTCATATTACTAGCAATTGTATATAAAATCGACTGAGATCTCGCGTGACTTAATTTCCTTATACAAATAAATCTATTCTCCCTGCGCACGTATTCATCCGCCAGAGTTTATGCTCGTTTAAGCACATAACAAAAAACAGTAGAACATGTGGGCAAAAATAATTCATAAATTATCCCAGCGTTGGTAAAATATGACGATATTTATGAGACTATTCTCTAATAGATCCTTTATCTTTCCCCCGTTGTCTGATTTATTCTCCCATATGCTAGAAAAAAAAGCACGAGTAGCTCAAGGCTGGCACATCTGTTCTCAAGCAGGAAATACGTAAAGTTACTACAGTGAATTCCGGTATACTTTCTTGACTACCCCTACGCTAGATATAATAGTTCAACTAGACAAAAAATAGCGCCATCTATGGTGCAGATCATACAACAAAATGGTGATTGACATAATGTAGAAGGTCAACAAATTGTCTTGCAAAAAATCAACTTTCGCATTTCCAATGTTTCTCAAAATTGACAAATGCTAAATTAATCACTCAATATTCTGAAGAATTTTATTAACCACTTGAAACCTTTATTCTTTGATGTGATTATGAAACAGAGCATGTTCACGCCGAACAAATTAATAATACCAAGGATGTGAGCATCAACAGCTCCATCTACGCTCATTAGAGGAAAAAGTATAACTAACCATCATTTTATCGATAAAATTTCGTATAGGGGAGTGAATACTTTGGTCATTAACCCAGCACGTCAACACCCAGCAGGGTACGACCGTGAAAAAGCCAGAAAATGCCGGCGGTGGCGCAATTAAAATCCAGGGCAAATTGTAATTGAGGCCGGAATAATTTCCTCTGGCAATATTGGCTAGCATTTCGCACACGGGCCATTCAACAAGGACGTTCTCAAGATGGGGCAGGGTTTGTTGGCGAGTGGACACCATGAGGGAGGGGATGAGGGAGGGGGATGAGAGGGGAGTAAGAGGGAGGAGAGATATGGACGTCCTTAGTGGTATTTTTCCGTTTAATTGAGTATGAAAAGCCAGTGAAAGATGGGAGGGACACCAGAAGAAATGTGTCCGCAGTTCCAAATATACTAGAATTTTTAAATCCTTGGGAAATTTGCTTTAAAGTTGTATTAAACACCAGTTTTATGCTGGAATTTCCCTTCGAGATCAGAAAATTTCCATTATCTAAAAAATTTGGAAAAAAAAATATCGGGGAATTAGTAGCGAGTGGGATGTTTGGAAATTTATAGTATGAGCCTTGAAATAAGCTTCAATTTTTTTCCAACAACTTTGTTGGATACCCTACTTTAATTAAAAAAAAAACATAAAATAAGGACATCTATGAGGGATGGGAGGGGACGGTGGTCCGAGATAAAATTGACACTCATGTGGACAGTGGGAGGACTTGGGAGGGAAGGGGAAGAAAACTTTTTAACAGGGAAGAAAGTGCGGAAGTTGGATCAATTTTTGAAGGAATTTTAGGAGCGATCTTTTTGAATGGCCCCATAGAATTAGGTGGGGGGAATGTCGGCAGTGGGGCCAAAATATGCATAGGGATATTCGCGCACCGGCACGTCCGCTCCATTTGGCAATGACGAAAGCGCGTGGAAATGAAGCGACCACGTGTCATAATATGGCGGTGGCCGGGAGAGAAAAGTGAATTAGGAGACAAACCAAGTGTTAATATCGGGAAAGGAGCGTGGTGGAAAGGTGGGAGGCAGACGACCGACGATGACAAATTACGACCAATCGATCCATAACGACCGTCATATGTTTCTCTGCACTCGCAGAGTGGAACAGGATATAGGCGAGATTAAACTCGCTTGTATGTTCGGCAATGGCCAAGATCCCCCACGGCGGGGGATCAACAGACGTCCGAATCTCCAATTAAATATGCGTTAAGGTGAGCGGGATCAAAGGATTAAAGAGGTACAGACACGCCGGGAGATCCCACCAGGACTACCAAACAATGAAGGAATTTAGTACTGAATGACCTGAAAATGTGCCAGAAATCAGAAAACTTGTTTTGTAACATAAATACTTGAAATGGTATGAAATTTGCCATACAAGTTGAAATTGACCAGCATGATTAAGTTGAAAATCTCAAGTTCATTAACTTTATAAACCAACAGATAAAACACAGAAAAAGTGAGGGATGCAATATTTGCATTAAAGTTCTTCTGTTATTTAAATTCACATTCTGAATGGTTGAATTTTGGAAATTTAGTTGAAAACTATGAATCTCAACTTATATCATCTTATAAACAACTGCTTGGCTTAATCATTTGCACAATGTCCAGTAGTTTGATATCCATAATGAATTAATTTTAATTAATTAATAAACATATTTTCTAAAAACATGTACTTTTATAAAGGCACTGCCACCATAAAACATGGTTTTTTTTTATTAAAAAATTCCATTTCCATTTTGGGTCAAAACCTTTAATCTATAAATAGCCTTGTCACATATTAAATTTAAATACAGACAATTTGCTTAAAAAGCTATCAACGATGGTTAATCCCTATGCTTAATGTGCACCCATATTTATGTACTGTAAGAAATTTACTTGTAGAAATGTGCACTAAATATACATGTATACAGTATGTAATAATAATCTTATAACACCACATGGCAATCCCGTCCAAACTTATGAAAATCTGTGTAACAGACATCAGGATTAATTTAAGTCCAACACTGGGATTTGGGGTGAATCCAGGGATGAAGTGGGGACTTAAAATGTCAAGGCAAGTTCATTTCTCCCTTAATGGACAGCACATACGTCCCTAATATAATCCTTAATATTTTATGAGAGTTGAGGATGCATGGGTGGAAAAGCTAAATGCGGAACAGGTGCACCCCTAGTGGCGGAAATAAAAATAAACTGATAGAAAAGCAGAAAAGAGAGATTTCTCCAGCAATTTATAGGTCTATATAATCGAGTAACAAAATAATATTAATTTTATAGCAAAATAAACATCGGGTTCCCTACATCCGTATCCCCCAAATGGGGGAAATATGACAGAGGGCACCATAAAACAAATAATTTATATAATAATACATGAAAATGAAATTAGAAAATGTGTGTACTTCTTCCCCCATCTTCCCGCTATCAGAACAGAATAAACTGAAAATAAATGTGTTTTTTACGACTGTAACGGTCTGTCTCACTAGGATGAATTGTACTTAAAATATCTACTACCACCAAAAACACTTTGAAAACGTGTTAAATTTAATAGTCCTGACACCGCCTGAATATGGCTTTTTTATACACTGAACGAAGCTCGTCACAATTTTGTGAAATTTACATCGAATTCTGGCAGCTGAAATGTTAACATTAATGCCAACTGAAAAAGTTAAATTTGTAATCATCCATCGATTATATAGTCACAAGATAGGATTATATCAAATGAACGGTTGCTCCATGACATGTTAACGGTAACATGAACAGTTGCAAAAAACGTATTTTAATTCTCTTCTTTTACAAATAAACATTTTAAATATCATCGAAATCCTGCATATTATTTTTAATTTTAGCAGTGCAGTATATACCTCACTTATGTTTGCATTTTATGCCAAGGACAAATCAGAGCAAACACGAAACAGAAACAGGGTTTCTGCAAAAGTATTTGTCAAAACGTGCTTTTATGGACATGCTTCGATAAACAGGTTTACCCAAAAACTGTTCACATCAAAAAAGCTAATACAAAACGTGGGGGGCAATGCTCCAAGTCATATGACCGGCAAACATGTTTTTCTTTGATATGGACCGCCTCTTAAGCAAACACCGAAATGTTTGCTGGAATTTCGGATTTTTGAAAATGTTTGCTGAAATCGCTGGACAGAAAACTGGTAAGCAAACTTTTATCGTAAACATGTTTCCGAAACGTAGTTTTTTTTTATGTTTGCGCTGATCTGTACACTGCATAAGATGACTGAGTATAGATAAGAACATGTCGTACGAAAACTTGAAAGAAAACTAAAATTTGAAAATCAAGCCCATTATATTATCTTTCTGTGTGTTATGTTTCGAATAAAAGCATTACGAAGAACTATTCCATATTTACTTTTAATGAGGAGCAACTACGCCATTGGTCACTTAAAATCGATGCATCATCAGTTTGCATTTTGCACACTGGCGGCCAAGGCTGACATTACTCTGATGTTCTGGTTCGTTTCAAACGCGAATATTAATGAGAAGAGCGAACATTTCAAATAGTCCTAATTCAAAAGGTTATGATAAAATCGAGACCTTGTTTACAGTACGATGAATCTGGGTCTGAGGGAGGTCAGTCGCTCCATTAACCCTTTTGTTTAAAATATGGACTATTTGGGGCAAGAAGATAGACAATGAAAGTGGAAAAGCTTCCCTAATCACCATATACATAAACAAAAGTCTCAAATTGTACTAGTGCGTCCAAGTATGTTAGCTTCACCGATGAAAATAAGCAAGTCTTGCATGGTCCCGTTTAGAACCCCCTGGTGGCATACTTGAGCCCTTAGCATGGAATTTCTGCAATGGTCGTTCTTATAAATTCAGTTCTTTTACAGTAAAGCAAATTTTGCTTTGCAATTCCTCAGATATTTTCACGGTTGAAAATGTCAACGAAAAATCTGATCTTCCGCTGCTGTCAATCTCTATTTCAGACTTTGAAACAAGGTCTGTGTCACGTGTTCGAAACCAAAAATGGCAAATCTTCACAATGTTATACAGACTTGACATGATCAGGTGCAGTCTTCTGGGCATACACCATTTGACATTTCTAAAACATTTTAGACAGTCTTGAACGTTTATTATTATCATCCCTTCAGTCATTTTTTCTCTTCAAATTTGATGTATACACATTGTTATCATCTAGTTTGTATCTGTTCGATAGTAATCCACAGATGGCGTTGTCGTCACCAGTTGATTACATACTGTACTATACTTTAGTAAGCACACTGCTCTTTTGAAAATGCCAACGAACTCTTTCTGTCATAAAAGTCAAAATGAAAAATTCCCCTTAAAATGGCATTAAGGCTCATTTAGGCTTTACCCTCTTTTTCAAGAATTACCTATAATTTATTCAAAAAATGCAAGCAGGCTTTTTTCTAAAATTTCAAAAATTACTTTCGGAAGTAATTTCAACCTGAAGTTCAAAAATTTTAAATAGCGAGTTTAGGCATCATTTGGCAAAACGAAAAACAGTTTATTTTAGGATGGCCATAAAACCAAATTTGGGTAAAAATAAAGCAGGATTTTTATTCCATGCTCCACTTGAGTACAAATATATATTTTTTTCAAATCAGGGATTATAATTTCTGAATTTCACAAGTAAATTATCTTTAAATGCCATATATTTGTAAATTTCACGTTTAGGATTTTTACCACTACAAATTTCTGCTTCAAGACAGTTTTAAATAAAATGTTGGCTAGCCATGAAGTTTATAATTTATAATTTAATTTATTGCACTCAATGAGTAAATATAGTACACAGTTCCGTCAATCACTCAAGAATCCACAACTATCGTCCAAAAAGAAGTTCAAAGTTTTCCGGCTATTGCGAGGCAATATTTCGTGACCAACAGTCGTAGCCATCTATTTTGAAAACCATTGCATCTAAAGACCCCTCTTAGCAAAACTACCGAAGCAAAAAAGCTCAGTCTTTGACATGAAGGTGAATAATGGCTGCCATCGCATTACACTAGTGGGGAAGTCAATAATGTTTACAGCACGGGAAACCATACTGAGGTGGATAAAAAAAAAAAAAACATCCATTCAGCAAGGTGAGTTCGACAAAGTAATGCCGAACTCTGGTAATTTGAAACAGAAATTCCTCAAATTTTTGGTACAGTTACAATTGATCATAAAAGAATGAAAACGCTTAGCTCATCGATGACTATGATGGAGCATCTGCTAAGGTGGCTAAAACCTATAGCTAATAGCGTGACAAGAGTTCACTGGCATAATAGCATGATTTATTGTTTCCTCGATCTCAGCTATTATATGCCTATTAGTGCAAAATTTGCGTATACTGCACACAAATATATGAATGTTTTTCAGCAACAGGCATGAAATTATGATGCATTTACATACACTTGACTTTATCAGCATTTTAAGTATTATTTAGAGTATTTGATTCAATTTAATTCAACTTATTATCCAAAAGTCAATGTAAAAAATTACATGTCAGATACATGAAACCTAATAGATACATAATTACATAAAGGTTAATCTTAAAGCGAGCTATGTATGTAGTTTCTGCAATAATTAAGTTTCGAAAAATATTTTCTGCTTTTTTTATTTATTTATTTTTTTTTTTTGAATTTCTTGATAGAATGAATAAATGTGAAATATTTAAGTTGGATATTAAGTATGCATTCCAAAATTTGTACAGTAATTGCTTTGAATCACATTCTGAAATTCAGAATAAATTACTGGAATTAAGAGATGAAGAATGTATTACTGTTAAACCTCGTATTTGCTCCAAAATTTTGACATTTCCGAGCTGTGGTTTTGAGACCCTTTTAACTGCACACAAATAAAATCCTTAAAAAACCGATCACAAACCTGATTTTTGCAAAAAAACACATCTTGTGATGGCTTTTATTCCGCACGATACTTCGGGGTTGATTTTACCTTTTTTGGATCTGGTTAACAATTTTAATTAAACTTTTTGGTTTACTTGTATTTCACCGATGATTTCCCCCTTCACCCACCAAACCTTCAGTCCATTAGTTTAATCAAATCTCGCGCGATCGTGACATTGAAGCTGCTGCAGCTGAGAAATCAATAAAAGTGATTTGAGCTAAGTCACTTCCTGCTAATAGTCTGGATAAATTCCCAATATCTGTCACCTCATTTATTTCTTCCTGCATCCCATGGATTTGGTACTGCCATCCATCAGATTAACCGCACACCCTGCACGTACACGCATAAATGTCAATATTTGGATGGATGCTAATATACACACATCCCATGTTTAAGGTGAAACCCGTCTTCTCACTTTTTTTTATTCGCGGAAGCCATTTTTGAACATAATCATATCGATTAATCTGGATGATAACTTTTTTTTCTTCTCCTCACTACGTTTACAAGTATACATGTAAATGCCTCACACGGTGTTGCTGACAAATGCAGCGCAGTAAAAAGCCTAAAAAATGCACAAAGCCCGAAAAAGTTGCATGTGTTTTCTCTTCCTTTTCTCGTAAATTGTGTTAAAAATATCCTGGAGGTTTATTCCGGGTTGTCTGCTGTGAACCATTCAACACTTTCTTCTATATTTTCACAATGTCTGAGAGGAGTACGAGGGAAGTGACGTGACAATTTATTCTCGTCAATGGCTTATTAAAGAAATATTATTCTTCCGAAAGCAACAAAATCATACCCACTTCCGTCATCTTTATTGGTAGGAATATATTGCACATGGACAGAACATTAATACACCGATGTAATAAAATAATGCATGTAAGGTAGAACGCCTTTTATCCGTCCTGGTTGGGACTGGAAGTTGGTTGGTTAAGACAGAACACAAAATAATATAAAATAAACATTATGATTTATATACTAGTCATAAGTAATTATGAAAAGTTGAAAAGTAAAATCATTTTTGAAATTTTTGGAACCGCCGGTTAAGCCAGAGAGACAGATTAGAGAAAGCCGGTTAAGAGGGGTTCGGTCCAAAGTAGATCTTTTTAATATTATTTGTAAATTACCATTCAAAGTAATTTGCTATTCTTAACGATCCGAATATTTGGAATTCTTGTCGATATTTAGTTATTGTATCAAAAATCTACTGACTGGTTTAAAACTGATATATATTTCAACTTGAAAAATAATAATATATAAGGAAAAGCCAAGTCAAGTAAGATACACAAGAGGTGTATCTAAAATTTAAACATTGGAAGGCCTCTGAAGAGGATGTGTCCGGTTTCTTCAATGGACAATTTTCAAGACTATTTCCGTAGAATTCATACAGTGCTTAAAGTTTCTATTCATAAATCATCATTGCATTACTTGAGTAGAGAGTTAAGGCAACAAGCAAACAGTAAATATACAGTACATTGTCTTTTATCCCAGAAAAAAATGTCGCTAAAGATTATATATGACACGGCGTTTGGCATTAACTAGACATGACATTACGTAGAATTAAAGAAACCAGACGAAGAAAATAAGATGAAAAAAAGTGCGATTCGCGGATGAGAACATCAGTTATGTAGGCCTAAGGGAATCTAAGCCGAAGAAAAAAAGCTTTTTGGCTTTTTTTTTTCTGCCTCCACTTCTTTGAGTAGTTTTCATCAGCAAAGTCTTGAGAGAACAATTAACGTCTCACATTGGCCATAAGCCGTCGTTGATGTTGGCAAAAAGACATTTTCAGAATGCCAACTCG
This sequence comes from Julus scanicus, assembly GCA_034698625.1. Taxonomy (NCBI): domain Eukaryota; kingdom Metazoa; phylum Arthropoda; class Diplopoda; order Julida; family Julidae; genus Julus; species Julus scanicus. Next base: position 93,310 of record JAQGBW010000002.1, on the reverse strand, counting down.
ATGGTCAGTCAGCGTCCAAGAAAAGCTCAACAGAAACCATAAAGAGTAAGGGCCAACTGAAAAGTTAGATCAGGTTCAATAAGACATCAAACCACATTGAATCCCATTTTTCTTCGCTGTATAATATTTACTTAACATGTAAGACATTTTCATTAAAACAATGTCTTCAGCATAGATTCATTCCACAAAAAAAGCTCATTATTTACTGTATATTTATGGAGCAGCTTATCGGGCCTTATTACCTAAATGGACCAACGACAGTAATTGCTTTCATGTGGGGTAATTTATAAACAATTTTTTTTCTGTATAGCCTATATGATTTCAAGAATATGAGGAAGTTTATGAACATTTTTTTTGGGTTCAAAAGCAAGTTAAGAAATTCATTGATGAGTCAGTAATTTTAGGTCCTGTTATGACAAAAAGGGTCTCAACCCGAAAGCAGTTATTTGTCAACTTCCAAGTAATTCCGAGTTTGAAATAAAACTGATTGTATAATTCCATGAATCTGGATGTTATCAATCAAGGGGCTGTAGTATTTTTTTCATCTGCTTTTGCAAGTGTACTTTCCCTAATGTCATGACTTCCCACAACATTAACATCGAACGCATTTCCACGAAACCATCTCTGAAGTACAACAGATGCATATATAGTTAATGTCCATCAAAGTAAAGATACTTTCCTGACACTCATCAGGCGAGATAACCTCTGAAAGCAAATTTCGGAAACAAAGCGAAGAAACAACTCCATCAAATTTGGATCCAATAATGCAATAAAAATCAAGCCAACTAAAACATATGACATTGTGCACTAAGAAATCAAATTACCCTTTAGATAGGCTGTCGAAGAATAATACAAAGTAAGCAAGATAACTAAATAAACACGGGAAAGTTGAGCAAATCATACATTGTCGATTTGCTCTTGTTTCTTTGACAATTTATCATTTTTATCAGATAAAACACCATAATGTCCCATCGGTTTTAATGTTTAAATTTTCAATATCTTCAAAGTTTCAGTATTCGATGGTGAAATTCAATGGCTATCACACTTTTCACCTTCTTCACAACAGCAATTGTGCAGGTTAAGTAGTCGCATGCCGAAAACGTGTTACATCAAACCCGACATGTAAGCATCCGAATAACATGTATACAAGGAGGATTTCCTGGGTTCCTTTGCTAACATTCCCCACCAAATTCCGAGCCATTTATACTAAAGCCTTGTGTCCATATAAGAAAAGAGCTTTTCTGTCAAGCTTTGGCAGCCATCAAGAAAAGCTGCGATTTCAGAGTTTGCTATTTGTCAAAAAGCAACTGCTTGTCCAGCCGCGCAACATTTTTTTTCTACCCCCAAATGTCACACCGAATGTTTGTAAAAGATTTGCCGTTAAGGTTGCAGGCAACACTAAGTAGCTTAAGAGCATCAGCCAAATTAAAAGTTTGCCCAATGATTTCGCTCGGAAATCCATTAGCAAATACTGTATAACATGCACTCGTTTGTAAACATAAGAAATGTTTTATAGATGAATGTGCGCCTATATCATTTGTGTTATGCTATATTTATATTCGACATTACCAAAGAAATATATGAACCAGTGAAACTTAAATCAACATCATTGACTTGTTAGTTTATCAGAGAATAACTTTAAGAGAAAAAAGTACACGGGTTAATCTTTTTATTTATATGTAAGGATCAAAAACAAATCTTAAATTATGCATTCAAAAAAAACTGCATTTGAATTATTGTTTATTTAACTTTGAAGAAAAATACGTGCAAAAACTAATCAAGAATTGTTATTTTTTCTGGATTCCTATACTCATAATTTGTTTTAGAGAAAGATCCTCGCCTTCGTACCCCAAACTAAGTGTTTACCAAATGACGTTTTGTCATATTTTGTTTTTGATTTAACGTCACCAACTTTTTTTGGAGTTGAAAACGCTATGACAATCACGTACGTCTTTGCACTCACAAACCTATCACTTATAAGTCAAAGATTTCATTTCAAGACACGGTCGCGCAATGTGAAAAAAGTCAACTTTTATCAACGTTCATATCTCAGCAAATCTAAACCATGCGAAGATTTTTCTCAAAAAGACATTTCCCGGCATTGGCACGAGACTAATTTCAAGAAATGGCAATGACATAGATAAAAAAAAAGACTTCCGTCAATGGTGTCAGTTTTCATCAAACAAGAAGAAAATCTAATTACAAAACTGGCAAGCGGAGAAGCGTTTTGCCATCTTTTACTTCATTGAAAATTCCATAAAAAATTTAGTAAAAAGAAAACTTGTCCTTGGTAGCACATTTCGTTTTTCTTGCGCTGCTTACAGGAAAAGCACAGGCAATGTCAAAATACACAATATTTTTAGACGAAAAAAAACATCTAAATAATAAGTTTTAAATAAATAAACAGGGACAGAAATAAAAAAGCACGTTGCACTTTTTTTGATGCGTATTTAACAGATAACAACACGCTTACTCGCAACTGCTCAACAGTTTCCTCAAGAGATGGGAATTCTAGAAATGAACAGGTGACGTATCAAGCTCCTCACTCTGAAATTACACAGGTCATCGAGATTATTGAACTGAAAGTGCTACTCTCAAAGGTATTATCAAAAACACGAGATAATCAAACGTCAGTTAACTGATCAACTCAAACTGACTGCCGAGTTTTCGTTTTATCCAAACCCCACAAGACTTGAATTAAGTGTTTAATACACGAGTTTCATGAACTTAAAAATGGTTAGGCAACTTCCCCTAAAAGTAGGCAAACAAGCATGATACTGCTATAACCATTGATTGCTCGCTTTCAGGGGCAAAAAAAAGCCAAGCAAAAACCCGTGTTAAATTTGATTATCCCCAATCTGCTTTCTGCCCCCGGATGACTCTGGACCCGCCAGAAGACGCCCGGGAGGCAGGTGGAATTGACACCGGCTAAGCCGATCCGCTCAACCGCTCATCATACTGTGTAACCCCGCACTCCTTCCCTCCATTTTCTCTGATGTCACTCCATAATACGAGTTTCAAATTTTTGTATTCAACTGAATTTTAATGTTCATATAATCTTTTTCTCCCTCTCTCTCTCATCTTAGAACGTTTCTTACACTTTTACCCGTTCACCCCCACTTCTTCCACAGCATTTGATGGTGAGTTTAAGCAGCTTTCCTCGCTTCCGAAACGAGCGCTCACTTTTCATGCATGGTGGCGCATAACAATCTCCCATTTTTTTCCTCTCTCCTTCGTTTTTCCCTTTTTTTTCTCTCTCACTCTCTCTCCTTCTCCTCCCGAGGTATTAAGCCGGCATAAAATGCATGCCCCGTCTACGTGCAGGGCGGTTTTCCCACGGGAGGCAGTGAAGTGGGGTGGATTCGCGCAATGTCTGCCAGCACCAGATAAAATGCAATCAAAAAAAAAAAAAAGAAAAAAAATGGAGCCACATCCGAAATGGGAGAGGATGTGCGGTCGGCCATTATAGAAGGGGAAAAGTCCATCGGAAGGGAGGACCAATCAGAAGAGAAGGACGGGGATGAAATAGCCACGGCCCCTCCCAAGCGTGGGCACCGAGTTATGGATGGCTCCGAGTTGCCACACCAGGTATGTTTGTAATATAGATGTGGATTTTTTGAATTTGTAATGCTGTACATTCTCACTAAAAAAAACTGTACTCATTTTTTTAAACTTTTTAAAGAAGTTCACCGTATAACCAGTACAATGATTAGATAATAACATAATGACTTTCATGGATTATAGAATGACCTAATATTTGAATAATAATGTCTAAAACTAATGCCTATTCGGTTTTACGACCATTTTATGTATTATCTATATAAAAAGACGAAAAATAGTTAATTAATGAAAATGTCATTTATTTATACCAATAGTAGAGATGATAAAACACCATACTACATATCGCGATATGCAGGGTGTCCATAAAGTCAATTTCGGTCAGCCGGTACCACCAGAAAGGCATTGGTGAGACGATATGGAAGCTGGGAATTGCCTCGGTAGAAGCGTCGTAAAGTGAAACAACAATAATAAAAGTGACGACCCTTAGAAAACGCAGATAACCTCGCACCATGTCTGGGAAACGACGGTCGAGTCAATGGCCAACCCAATTGTCGTCGGTCTGCGGAGTTAAGCGGAAATGGCGACTAAAATTTCCTAACCAAAAACCAATAATATCCCAACTGGCAGCGAAGAAGAAGGGCATTTGTACAGAGTCAGCAGCAGTTGAATGAGCATAAAACATTTTATGGCAAAACGATGCGATATTTTTAAAGGCCCATTTAAAATCATGACACTCTACCCTGCCGACCCTTGCAGAAGAAAACCCCCTTTTTTCATTCCTGGTGGGATTGATTTCGAGGAAAAAACAAAAAAAAGTGAGCTGATAACAGCTCGGAAGCGAATAAATCCAGAGGAAACGGCAGCCAAGTTCAAACTGCGCATAACCTATTGGTTAGGACGTCGATCGCCCTTTGACAAACTATGAAAGGGGTGGGGACGAAAGTATCCCTAAAAGGGACATGGCCGAGGAGGGTTTTAATGGCATCAATGTCAATGTTGTCATTGATCAAAATGGAGATTGAACCTAAACTTTGCATTTAACTGCAAAAGTCATCACTTAGGGTCATCTACATGGAGACGGTCGCAACCCTTTTATGTGACGTAATCTTTAAAGTAAGCAAATAACGTCGATTCTGCTAGATGACCCATTGAGAAATAATGATTAATTCGCAATTAATGAATTTATCAAAATGGCAAATCAAAATTGAAATTTTTTCTCGTTGTTGTTAAAGTAAAATTTGTTAAGAATCGTTATCGTTCTCACTGCTTTCTCAAAAATCCTTGAAGAAGCTTTCAGAAAATGACGTCATTGTTCTCATTGCTTTCAGTGACTCCTTGAAGAACTCTCCACAATATGAGACATTATTCAAGTTTCTTTACAATGACTCCTTGAAGAAGCCTCCAGAAAATGACTTCATCGTCCTTGTTGCTTGACTCCTTGAAGATTTCTCTACAATATGACGTCATTCATCTTGTTGGTTTCCAATGACTCCATGAAAAAACCGTCAGGAAATGACGTCAGTATTTTCATTGCTTTCCAATGGCTCTTTGAAGAACCTTCCAGAATATGACGTCATTGTTCTCTTTGCTTTCAATGTATAGATAACCTTTGAGAGTCAAATTGTACTCATCTCAACTAATAACTACAATATTTTCAGAAAAACAACCAGAAAAAAAATGTAGCAGAATGAAAAACACGTGACGTCACACGACGTATTTCATTTGGAAGCTATTCTCAGTAAGCGCACTTAATTAAGTGGCTTTTAAGTCGTGGAGTCTTAATTTAATTAAGCAAATGAAGGTAGTGTTTTTTTGTTCGTCAACTTGACAAAGAGGAAAATGAGAAACACGTTGAATTAGTAGATCATAAGCGTTTTTTTCCCTAGGTTTAAGCCAATCATCCTTTTTTAAGCTGGGGAGAATCCCCTCGGAGATTCCTTCTATTATTTTCTTGCCATCCATTCCCTTTCCTTTTAGAATGGCAGTCCACCAGCCTAATCAAAATAAATGGGTGCTGAGATGGGAGTCGAGTAAAATACAAATGTTTTTGGATTTCATTTGTGAAGAGAAACTGGCGACGAAAGCAGTGGATTTATGCCTGAAACCAATGTGGTGACAAATCCGACAAAAGCCAACATTTAAAGTCTTCCCAATTCGGTGACATAACGTGGCATCCAATGGACAAAGCCAGGCCAATGATAAATTATTTATCAGCTGGCGTCTAATGCATTATTTACGACGCAATTTTGTGCGAAAATAAAGAAGCCCACATCGAAAACGTGAATATCAGAAAACGCGACCGAAGACAAGAAGGGGTACAACAACCAAAGCTTGCATTTCGAGCCAATTTCATAATTAAATTATAGGTGCTTAAATAAATACGAAAGGATGAACGCGTCCTTACCCCAACACTAGCTTTTCAAAGCACCGAATTTTATTATTGATTAATGCGTTGAAACCCAGCCCAAGGAATACGTAACGTAGTCTACAGGGTGTCCCAAAAGTGCATCGAAATCATTTCTAAAGAAAAACCTGTGATTTTAACACAAAGACAAGAAATATTGCATTTATGTATTGAAATCAAAAATGGAAACAGATCCAAGATTCTTTCCCCATTACTTTTCTTTGTTGTAAAGTTTATACTGTCATGTTGATAACTTGCAAGTTATATCTTGCAACAAGTGATGATAGCAAATCAGACAAACAATTTTAAATAATTATCCCATTTTAATTAACACATTTTTAATATGTCAAACATTTCGAAGTACGTCTGGAATTGAGTATTTTCCTTTAACATTTCCTTAAATACTGAACTAACTGAAATTATATTCTTTGCAGAGTAAAGATCGGTTTCATTAACCAATATTAGGGCAAATCTAACAACCAATCAACCTGCACGGTTGTTTATTCTGGACCTAATGAAATTGGGGAAAAAATGTGATGTTATTTTTACCAACAGCTAACAGAGTTAAGAGACACCCCGTAATTTGTTAAAAGTTTCGAATGCAAAAATCAATAACGATTATTATATTGTAACGTGGACTCACCGACAAGGGTCCATGATCGGACATTATAGCAGTTGGCTGACCACAGTGTTATGCAAACGGTGCAGTGAAAGACCACTTCTTGGTGGTTTTCCACAAAGAACAACCGATTCTTGGTAAAGTCGTGGCAACTTGTTCTCATTTTATCACACGACATCACCTAAAGAAGAGAAGAAACAAGAAACATAATTAGATTTAACGATCACCGCAATTCCTACTTCAGTAGAAAATATTTGCAATAAAATGAACATCGTTCATGGTTTCATCGGAAAGTGTTTGAACAGGAACAAGAAGGACATTTTCTCGTGAACATGTCTAAGCCTAGTTGCAACTGACAATTTCAACGTAATATAGCTTGCATATGAATATAAATCTGCGTATGAAATGTTTCCATGCGAGAGCATACATAAATGAAATCTTTCCGCATGAAATCATCAGGAATACTCTTCTAAACCACTAATATATTTTATCCAGATTTTTTTTCTTACTCTCATTGCACGAATGTATTTTGTATTGACATATTTTTTTGGCAAAGAGCGTACAACTTGAGATTTGTATGATGAGTAGCCTATATCATTACGGGGGGAAAAAAGCCAAAAAATGCATTTTTAAATTGCGAAAAGCAATTTCAACCTAGTATGGAGACAGCGAATTAGATGCTGATGGTTTAAAGTATCATATAAAAAGTTTTATTTGAAAACGTGGTATGCGAGTATAGTAAATGAATGGACGAAGAAAACCACTAACAATGATAATAGTGGAAAATGAAAAAAATATTGTACATTTATTTTTTTGCTAAATGTGCATTTTTCATATATTCATTCAGTATACACATATTTTTATATTATGTATTGCTATTTTGTGTTAAAAATTCGCTGAAAAATTGCAAAGTGACTACTCTATAAATTCCATTTCGATGTCATTATATCGAGACTTTTCTCTAGCAAAATAAAAATAAAGATATATAATTTATTTCAATTTCTTGAACATCAGCATAAACGCTTGAATGATGAAATATTAAGAATTTCACTAACGAAGTTTTAACTATGTATGTACAAATTCTTACACACTGTATAGTGTATACTCGATTAAGGGATCATCAAAAACTATCGTATTCCTTGCCATTTTCAGTCTAATTATCATCATTTTGTGCAATATAAATATAACAAACAACACTAACATCCATTTCAAATCTGTAGTTTACGAAACACAGTATGACTTTATAAAAATTCAGATAAATTTCTTTTTCCTAAGGTCTCCACAACTCCAGTGCATGCAGACAGATGTTTATTTAAAATGCATGTAGGCCTACAATATGTTCGAAACTTCTATATCTATTATTGGCTAAAAATACACCTTTTTGAATGAAATACAGTACACCTACAATACATTTTTCTTAATGAAATTCACATCGAAAACACATTTGAAATGCAATCCCGTCGGGATTCGCCTATATATACTGAAGGATAAAGTCATGAAAAATGATTTTATAAGAATATTGTCAATGTAAAATGCTCGGAGACAATTATGAAAATCAAACCATATTGCAGTCATCGTGCATTTCTCATTGCATGCTGTTCATAATTATGTCTAAATTTAACAGTTTCCTTACGTGTTTAATTACAGTTTGATTCGACTGGGACGCTCAACTTCATTAAAAATTAAAATAAACTTGCTTAAGGAGAGTGTTTTGGGGAGTGATGGCGCACAATAAAACATAGTTAAGCAAGGAACTAAGCAAGTTGAAGAGAAAAATAACATTAAAACGATTATTAAACACAAAAAGAAAAAAAATCGAACAATTAAGATTTCGGATGAGACCACGTATTTTGTTATTGTTTAATCTTCTTGAATGCAAATAAAATATTAATGGAAATTCGTTAGCAGTAGCAATAGGGATGCACGGGTGTAAAATATTATTAAAAAATGATTGCCTAGCACAAAACCATTTTGCATAAGGCCGCAGAAAGACGTTAGAATTCTCAGCCATTTTATAGCAGTTATAAAATAATAATACCGCGAATAAAATGCGGGATAGGAAGATAGCAGATGTTATGGAAATAAAACAGCGTGCATCAGGAAATCAAGAAAGATGAAAGGAAAAGTCATAAGGGAGAGAGAGAGAAATGTTCAAATCTTGGATCAATCTTTGCCAATGTGAAAAATACAGCAATCCCAAAAGGTATACGTCATTGACTCATGTCGAAATGAATCAAATATTATACGTCGGGAATTATTGCACACGCCGATGCATCAGAATTAGTGAAAAAGATCGACCCCCAAGGAGGAAAAAAGCAATTAATATTTGCGGAGAAAAACTTTAATTGCGATATCAAACGCGATTAATTAGCGAGATGCTAGGAGCGATTTGCCCCAATCCCTTTATCAGAAAACTGCTAATTTACTAAACTGCTTTCACAGGCGTACTTAAATAAATGAATGCTCCCAGATGGGAGGCCACACGTCTCAAGACAAAATTAAAGAAATCTGTGAAAACATAAAAGTTTTCCAATATGTTTTCTTCGGTAAATGTCATACATAACAAATTATTCCGGGGAGGTTTTCAAAAATGTCTTCAACAAATATTATGCGAATATTATTCAAAATATGTTATATCTAACAACAGAGACAACTGTATAACAATAACAGATTGCAGCATTTTTTCTTCATATGCATAAGCAAATTAAGTTTATTAATACATCTGATAAATCGACAATTCAAACCTCAAACACGGACAATTACTTTATTTTGTCAGTTACTGTATGTATGTAATGAACTTTATCTTTATTATGTATTACTTATAAGTGACCTGTCGATTTTTACTAACCTATAGTATTTCAATAATCGTAAACATCATAATGCTAATTAAATCCGTTCATTTAGTAAACGCGATTAATTTGGATTGATTTGACTAACAAAACACGCCATTAAAGGGCTGGAGGCGCTGTTATAATTAACTGAATCCGAAAAATTAATATAAAGTAACAAGGTCTGTTGATTCAGCATCATCATACAGGATTACTCAAATTATCTCAAATTTTATCTTCCCATTTATTAAATGGGACAATCACAACGTCTCCAAAGTAGTGAATAATAAAAACCAACTGTTTGTTAAATGACATCATATACCTTATTTGGCCAATAAAATTTACCTAAGTGTTGGTGCTAGCAAAGCCTTGGTGAACATGTTTTAACCAAGTCTAACTACAGATATGCAAACGTTTTCATTCTTCAAAAATGCATGTTTTTAAGGAGGAGTTGGTTACACTAAACCAAAAGTAAAGATACGATCCAACGCTAACTGCACTAACCCAAACGGTTTGTTTTCTCAAATGCCATCCAGCAAACACGTTTCAACCATTAAAACGTAACTCAATATTCATAGTGTTCGTTGCCTGTTATCAGTTGAAATGGTTATTATTAGAGTCGGGTTTCTCCCGAGTAACATTTGTTTCTAATAATATTCAACAAAGTTGCGAGGAGATTTTTTGGGAGGATGCCCACTCCTTAAAACAAGCGTGGAAACTGGGACTATGCTCGATTGCTATTTTGTAATGCATTGCAAATACAAAAATGCATAAAAAAGTATAGCTAAGGAATTTGTCATTTGGACCTCAAGCTGTTTATAATTTAAGCAAATAGAGGTTCCCAGCAGAGTCACGGTAATAAAAAACCAAGAAGACTTCTCGAGTGACTACATGCTGGAGATGATAATAAAACGAATGTATGCAATGGTAAAAACCTCGAAACTTTTAACATCTATATGTTTATTGGCAAAAATTATCATTATAGCTTCTTTTAATAGTGCAATAAATGAACCTAGAAATAAGTTAAAACACAATTTGGTACTCAATGTAAATAACAAACTAAACTACAACTATGACCAATGAGTTAAACTTTATTTATCCCTACAACATAATAACAATGTCCTCGGCATTCAAAACATGTCCCAAATGAAACTGAACACATACTTCTAAACACCAAATAGCTTTTTTTAAATTTCAATCCATTTTCAGAACACTTATGCTCTATAATTGATATTTTAACCACCGACAGCACTGCAAGTTAAAACACCTTTTTTTTTTAAATCTGTCTGTTAGTTATTTTTGTGTAATTGAACACTAAAAGATGAACAAGTTGTGTTCCAAAGCAGTGATTTCAATACGTTTAAGCCCAATTTTGAAAAATTCTTAATGGCACTGAACTGAACTGAACTGTAGCCTATCCTTTGAGACGGATCCTCCGGTAGGAGGCGCTACGGTAGTTAGGTTAACCACCCTACACTATCACTCTTCCTCTACACTACATCTAACCACATCCTCGTTTGGGTTGCATATTTGTAACAAGACATGAAACAAGGTCCAAAAAAAGTACGCGGGATAAGCCACCAGGAGGCGCTTAATGTAGCACCAATCTCGACTAACTGGCACGGCGCTAATGTCGTTTACACGTGTGAACGATTTCCCAATTAAATTAAGCATTAAAACCATGAATGTCAGATTGGGGGAGCGAGTGGAGGCGAACCGGCGTTAACATAATGAAGCGTTAACTTCGACTGTGGCGACCATTTGCGACGTGACAAGTAACTGCCATTAAAACGTTGCACCGGGAGGTCTTAAGACACCTAAAGTCGTTGGTGCTGCTCCAGGAGGCCCTTCTAGAAAATACGAGCTGCCGTTATAAAAACATCTAACAATCATAAAGGCGATAATGGTACCTAAGAAAAGCAATGAGCGGTATGACGACGCAACACGCTTGGCTACTCGTGCGAACAACAAATAACACAACCATCCAAATTAATGCCAAAAATGACCCCGGGCTTTAATAGAAACACAGTGTGGCCCGGTAATTTTACGCGTTTTTCAAGTAATACACTTCGAAAGGAAGTTTATTCGTCGATGCGTGGACGAAAAGAAGAAAATCGACCACCATCAATTCCAAACTCACATCAATTTCTGCTAAATATGAAATGCATAGCTGTATCCTGTTGCACAAATCGGGAAATCGGGTGGCGCCACCTGCTAACTTGTTGAAATGTTAGTAATGGTTATAGTCTGCATATATGCATGGATATAACAGAATGTTGGCACTGAAGGAAATGCAGTTCATATGTACATGTACTCAAACGGTCATACATTTGCATATGTATGATAGGGTTTCCAGAAAATGTGTTGGAACAAATTAAAGCATATATCCACCTATAATTTCTTTGTAATCATCTATTTAAACCTAAATGATTCCAGTTTTAGTTAATATATCATTTTCACACGTTTAGTATATTATTTTCAACTTTGGTTTCGCGTGAAATTATTTATAAAGTATTTTCCAGTATTTAAATGACATTGGAATCGCCCAGAAACGCCTGTTGCGTGACCTAAAGTACAACCTATGGATTAGTGAATCGAAACTCACCTTGTGTGCAATTTATCCAGGTTTTTTTAAAAAATAAAAATTCTACAACAGTATGAAATAATGTACTTGCTTAAAGTTCATGCATGGTAGTTATTTTTGAGAACTGCGCAGTGGACAATTTTATGTATAAGCAATCGTAAACATTGACCTGATTCCGAGGCAATCGCTTTTCTTTCATTATGGGCTTTTTGAACAGACAGGTCTACAAGATCTAGATAGTCCGTCATTGAAATGGAGAATCAATGATCCAGAAGCAAGAGCGCCGTAGCTACCTATTGAAACAGCATTTGGATAAATGCATTACTTACGATGCTCGACATCTACGTACATATACACACACACACACTTTAATTCCAGATGCAAAATCAATTTTTTAGCGACCAAATTGGAAGAAAACGGATATATTGAATCACGAAAGGACCGAGTCAACATCAGACAACCGGCACCGATCGATCCATGAAGTTTAGAAACCTGGATCATGAATACGTGTGTGCCGGAAACGAACTGAACACAAAAGAAGGCACATGTAGTACATATAAAGATGTCCACTGCTTAGCAATATTTTTATGCTCGATTGCAAACAGTACTAGTGAAGAAATCTGGACTTGGGACCCAAAATGTAGACTTTTTCAAAGAAAAAATGTTTGAACAAAGAACGTCAACACCAAACACCCACACATCTGGAGAAAAAAACCTGTATTCATTTCAGAACATCTTGAAGCAATCTCTAAAGTGTTCTGAGATGGCATCAAAGTTGCGTCCTAAATATATTCTATAAGAAACATTTTTGAATTTGAATGCATGTGCTTTTATTACAATTAGTAAAAGACTTAAGTTTCACTGATACGTAAACACCGATTGAAAATCACTGCAGTTATATAAGTAAACTGTAACGTCATTCAAACATGGCTAAAAACATACTATATATATATATATATATATATATATATATACAGACCATGCCTGATTTTTTTTTGTAAATTACTACATATATAATCCTCGTTAATTCTGACTCCATCGTCTGAGTACAGTCCTGGATTTTCCAATAATGCAGAGTTTAAAAATCTGCTGATCTTCGCACTATACATACTTTGTGAAATTTTAATGTTGAAACGGAGAGAACGCCACTTAACTCCGTTTAAGTCACGCAGCCGCGTTATTCTCTGCTGAAGATCCGTTTGAGTAATTACATTAGCCTTTTCTGCGATTCCTGCAGCGTGCGGCACATCGCAACCATTTTCAAAAATGTTGCCAAAACCAGGCATTTGCATAATGTATTCCGACATGGTTTGCCTCAATGACCAATTCAACTTTATTAGCATATGCTAATCGTACATAACTGCGTGCAGCAGACCCCGTACACCAGAAAAATGAATATAGATTTTGCCAAAAAGACACGCACGCACAACACATGCACTCGGAATACTTATTAGGCCCACACCGATTGAAAATAGAAAGAAGAAAAAATTATGTATTAAGCAAACCCCTTTTTCATTCCTCGGAGGATTATACTTAATATTTGGAAAAGCGAAGGAGCCAAAGTGCCAAGAAACGGATGCGACTGAGAAACGTAATGAATAAATGTGACACTAGAGGGAGACATTACAGTTAGTGGTCACCAGGGGTCTATTTGGAGAGTGGTAGAGATTTGCAGTAGCGGACAAGTTAGCACCGAATCTGTGCAGGACAAACACGAACATAACGATTTTTCCATAATTTCAAGCGATGGATTTGCATATGGAGTTCTATCTAATTGAAAAGCATTTTCTATAAGTCTACAGACAACCAAAACATTTTAAGTTTTGGAATTGCGCAAATTATGTAACGCAAGGCAGAAAAAAGAAGTTACTGAAACAAAGAGTGGTCCCTACAGAGCAGTCAAAGATGAATGGGAAAATGCCACCTTGGTGAACAGGTTTTTTTAAAAAATAAAGTTTGTTTACAGCTAATCATAGCAATTACGAAACAAACCGGGTTTCGGAAACATGTTTACGATGCAAGTTTGCTCACCAGTTTTCTGTCAAGGGGTTTCAGCAAATCTTTTACGAAAAAAAGCGTATTTCCATCAAACATTTCGTGTTCGCTCAAAAGTCGGTCCAGATTAAAGGAAAACAATGTTTGCCGGTTATGGCGCTCCTACCAAGAGCAAACGACAGATTTTGGCCATATAGCAAACATTTTCTTCATCTCGAAATACTTTTCTCACGTGTGAACACTATATGTTTGGGAAAATCTGTTTATCGATAGATGTCCATGAAAACACATTTCGACAAATAGGTTTGCAGAAACTCTGTTCTGTTTCGTGTTTGCTGCTGATCTGTACTCAGAATTAGACAAATTAATTACTTTACTAAAAATAACAGAAACTTAACTTTTGTAGCAACTTTTATTAACCCGTGATAGGTTTTTTATTTACTGACGTAATGCGTGTTACAACAACGTGTTACACGGCGATATTGGTTTGGAAATTGGGAAATCTTGGCAAATACGCAAGATGTACGCATGCTCACTAGGCAATTAATGAGGCAGCAAATCTTTTCATTTCACATTAAGGCATTAATTATCCGCTAGTCGAATATCGTTTTTCAACACATACGAGGCAGGCAGTCCAGTGTAGAATTTCATTAGAATAATTCCTCATATTTGATCCGAGCAGAAAATCATGATAATGATGATGATGATGATGAGGATATTAATGAAGTATGGAAGTGAGACTATGGAGAAGTAAAGGCAAAAAAATCTGGAGGAGCGAACAAGACGAAAACGAGTTTGCATTAAAAAAGCATCATCAACAAGCTGCATTTTCAATAAGAGCCATGAATCAAGAGCGTGTAAGCAAAGTTTCAAAGATTTTTGTTCTGATTATGATTCCTTGGGGGCAAAATAAAACAAGAGTTGCACGTAAAAATCTCAAATTTCCATGCATTTTAGGGTAAGATAATCGCTAAAATATGAATGGAAACCCTATAAAAAATGAAAGTTGCGTGAGAGTTTAAAAAATTCAAAAATTGCATCATGAGAAAACGTCATGGGAGAGTAAATCCTGTCTGTAGATTTCCAAGAGAGTGCAAGGTAGATAAAGAGTAAAATAAGTCTTTTTTGATAGTTAAATAAGATTTTATTCACCATCAAAAGTTGGTATTTCCTTATTTAGAGAAACACCATGCAAAAATACTGAGATGTTATTAGATTATCTACACATATCAAATTATTATTATCTAGATTTAAAAATATTTTAGAGGATTCGCAGAAATTTGGGAAACACTGAAATTATTACACTAAATGAATCTCTGAAAAGTGAATATTTTTAAAAAGATTCATCTGACTAAAAATTAATATTTTGTAAAATGATTGTTTGGTGAATTTCGATATAAGCAATATGCTAAATTTGGAAAATTGTGCTTACAGGCATTAACAATCTCTTCGTATTGTGTTTACAAACTTTATCAAGCTTGCTTAAATTAACAATGGACCCATAACGCCCTCTGGACGTTTTTATCCCTATTAGTCAAACTGGACATTAAATGTGGTAAACAACAGCAAACTTGAAACAATAATGCTATGTAAATTAGTTGAGACGAAATAACAAACATTTTGGATAAACAATGTCATTGTGCGATCTCTTACTTAGGACTTATTAAAAAGCAAATAGTTGGACCGAAGCAAGCAAACACCCAGAATTAAAAGGACCGAGAAATATAGTATAGTGCATCTCATGAGTTGGTTGTTCCCAACTTAAACACGTTCAAACTGAATTACACGCACGAGTGGTCAAGGGCACCCTCGAGCATTAAATGGACCAAATGCTCACATCCCATTCGCCTCTGTTGTCGCATTTCAAATGTTTGTCTTTCACGTTAAATCATGCTGATTGCCAATTGCAAAGTAAACAAATTTTCGTTTCAGAAGCACATTTTCACCCTATGAATCCCAAGCAAATAGACGAGTATCCAAGGACTTTGCGTGGAAAGTCCAAGAGTTGAACACAAAAATTAACGAAATCACTGGACAATTAGTTCGGAAAGTTAACGCCTCGTTTCACGTCATCAAGTGGATTTCATCAAACTATTTACTTTCTAAAAAAAAAAGTTAGGTTTGCCTCAATTAGAGTGAGTCCACAAAACTCTAAAAGCACGCCATGCTATAAGTACAACTGCAGTGCGCAGTAACTATGTATAATTTCATTGCAGAGAACTTCGGTTATTTAAAGATCCGGATAATCGAGACATTATAACAAGTAAATTCGCTTATTTGGCGGGTGACATTGGTAAAATTTAAGAGTTCAAGCTATAAAAGTTTGCAATGCTGCATCAAGAAAGTTAAGATCATCGTTAAGAGAAGCCAACATTATATTTTTAAATACAGCATTATGTTTATATGTAAAAATACAATCACAACCTCCCAGTAAAAAATAACACCCTGTAAAAAGTGGTGTAAACTAATGCAAATTCGTTGTACACGCTTAATATGCAAATTGGAAATAAAATTAAGAAACGAAATAGGGCGTGGTGCTCCAAACATAATTATCAAACCTTATGCAGAAAACTTATTAAAAAAATACAAATTAATGAGCGATCTTTTTTAGAGAAGAAGGAAACATTTTATATAAAAAAACACATTTCAGGCTGTGAATTTCCGATTCCTAACCAATTAAACGCTTTCGGCAATATAATTTCCGAAGAAGAGATAGCCAAATGAAGCACATTTTCCATTAAAAGCTTGGCGAGTAAACTCGTTATAAGGGAAAAGCCAGCGTGAAGGTGCCTCGATGAAAATGTCGCATTAATGAGGCAAAGGTCTGATTAGGGCACTTTAATTAACAACTGATTCTGCCACCCTGCATACACATGCGTTGATAAAGCAACGGTGCAATTTGCATGTAAATGGAGAAATTTGCACATAAACCTGGAAAAAGAGCTGCACATCCTCTGCCATTAGCACCAAAGGGGTATTTATATGCATATTAGCCTCAAAAGTTCAATTTCATTATGTATTTCCCTGTCAAAAAAGCATTTTTCCCTAGATAGTGTCCTTTCTGATAACATCTGGTATCAAACAGAACTAAACGAACCACTTCTAAATGCTACTTGAAAAACACTGGGAATGTTTACTTCTTGTTTTTAAACAAAACACCTTCAAGCAGACACCTATTTTGAAAGCAGAGAAATGTTCTCTCAAACACCAAGTTTCACTATCGTTTAAATGAAACATTAAACGTGTCAGACGCATTAGATGTCTACAAAATAAATGTACAAAACTTTAAAATTAATCTTTCAATTATAACAATCCACAATGTCTAACTTCCCAGCTGTTTCATCTCGTAATGAATAAGACTAGACAACTATTTATTAAAATTAACGTACCAAACCACAGGGTGTTTAAAAATATGCTCCAACTTTTCTTTAATGTTTATTTAATTAGTTTTAAATGAGAAAATTGTTTGCCACATTATGTTAAATGATTGTGAAATAAGAACAATCAAAGCAAGTGCAGCATTCCTCGTGAAAAGACATTTACAGAACAGTGCAAATCTACAGTTGTGCCACCCTGTATTAATGTCCAGATTGTCGATTGAAATGTCCTTAAACAATAAGACCTTAGATTAATTAACTTAATGGCAACTAAACCTCTTGTTAGTCAGATACCATCGGGAGTTGGTCACGCTCATAATTAAAGTATAACCCTCTATTTTTAAGGCTAATGAACTAGTCCGTGAATTATATTGAGAAATTAATTGGTCTGGGCCTAATTATACGGTCTGGCGATGACCAGCAGATAACGACGGGGGAAATCATTGAATGGGGGTGATTCTTAAAATGCGTTTGCGCGATGCTCATTAAGCCTAGGTTAACAACGCCAAATACGCCCAATCAGTGTCATTCATCGATTTATTCTAATTAAATAAAAAACGCGGTAATCGCATTAGAAAATCTGACTTTCTGCAAATATAATTAGGTGAACGGAGGGGATGACAAATAATAGATATGTTTGCGCATCATGATGTTTGTGATGTTTCGTATAATAATATTATGCTCATATTTGTGAACTGCGCGGAAAATGCTATTCACTTCGAAATGTTCCTTGTTGCCACATCGTCAAATATTTAACCTGACGACCGCATAATTGCATATTTTCAGAACGAAAATCCATTATACATTATACGTGAGCTTTTCAATTCGGCTAGAAAACTGAATATCACCATGTGCTGCAGATGCCATGGTTGCAATATAGAGAGAGAGAGAAATGTCAAAAGCAGCCTTTCAATCCATTAATAGGGAGATTTATAAGCATAACACCATCCATCGATGATGCGTGATACATCACGATATACGAAAATCCAAGGAGGAAGACTTTTGTAATTGATCTGCCGTGTGCATTTTCGTGGCAAACTATCAAACTATGATAACCGAGTAGGCATGACTGTAATTTAGAAAATGCGAAATTTAGCATATTGGGAAGTCATCAGAATAATATAGCCCGATCGAACTCCACTTAAGACATTCCATCGAAGATAAGCCCAAAGACTGGCCACTGTATCAATGTAACGATTTTTATAAGGAAGACTATTTTCATAAAATATATAGTTGGAAAAACAGGAGCCCATTTAGCGGGCCCATTTGCTATTGGGAAAGGAGCCATTCAAAAAGGACGTCTCCAAGAGGGGGTGGGGGTCTGCTGACATCTGAACACCATGTGGTCAGGGGGAGGAGGGAAGCCAATTATGGACGTCCACTAATAAAAGTATTTTTTAGTTTTTGGATTTTCTGTTTAATTGAGTTTTAAAGGTCAGTGAAAGGGGAAATGGACACCAGAAGAAAAGCATCCCCATTCAGAAATGTACTTGAATATTTAAAATCTCGGGAAAGTCGGTTATTATTCATAAATTTGGGTTAAACACAAATTTTATGCTGGAATTTCAGGAAATTTTCGTTTATCAGAAAAATCTGGAAAAATGTCTTGCAATTGGAATGGACAAGGGTGCTTGTAAATTTATAGGATGGGCCTTTCAAATTTCGTATGATCCAACAAATTTTCTGGACACCCTATTTTTCAACAACAAAATTAAGGACTGAGGATATAGCTCTGGTAGACTCAGGTATAGTTATAGTATATACTTTCAATTCGACAATATACATGCATAACCAACTTTCTACGATGAAACATTTTATGAAACATTTCAAAAATCAGGATTTTGTGACCATCCTCATGAGACAGTGAATGTAAAAAACACGACAACACGCTCTATGTTTGTTGAGTTAGTGTCAGCCACCTTGTATTTCACGCAGTCAATAAATACACTTAGAAAAAAAAAATCCATTCAAAATCAATTGGTAACAATCACTCGACGGTTGTTTTCGTCCCCCCTTTCATTTTTCACCGCTTTTTCAATATATCCATTTCGATAAGGACGAAATAAGAAAGTTGAGTGGATTTTCGAGTGCGAAATATTACTGTAATATAGTGGAAAAACAATAATAAAAACGGCTGTGTCAAAAATTCTAGCTTAGAATCGCTATGAAAGTAAAGCAACCGAAAGCCATTTTCTGCCTTGAACACAGCTAACAAGCATGAAAATGGTGCATAAAAAAACCAGTTCTTGTACGAATTTGACGATAGGTTTCCGATAATACATACTGCATCTACACCAGACTCGTAAAAGACAGGTGCTGCAATATCAGAGCTAAATATTGTATTTATTTATAGGGGTATTTTGCAGTCCTAACGATACATGTTTCGTGGTAACACGCGTTCTTGCAGCATATGGCAGGGAGAAATCAACAATTTAATGTCTTCTACGTGTCATCACGTAATATGGAGAAGTTCGAGGAATTTCAAAATTATTAAACTTAAGGCAGGTTTCACCAAGTTCTTCAAATTTATAACAAGGATCAAAAAAGGTCGATAATTGGGAATTTTGTGCATGCAACAGAATCAGGGTTTCTGCAAACCTATTTGTCGAAATGTGCTTTCATGGACATGTTTCGATAAACAGGTTTGCTAACACATAATGTCTGTTCACATCAAAAAAGCATTTCAAAACTGGAAATGTTTGCTGTTCATGGCGCTCCTACCAAGGCACATACGTGATGGTATACAGTCATTGGAAGGAGCGCCTGTGTTTCCTTTGATCCCGACTGCCTCTTGAGCAAACACCGAAATATTTGTTGGAATATTTGTTTCGCAAAACAAGTTTGCTAAAACCACCGGACAGAAAACTTGTGAGCAAACTTTTATCGTAAACATGTTTCCAAAACCATGTATTTGCTTCGGGTTGCTCTGATGTGTATTATAGGCATCAGAACTAAAGAATTTTCCACCAACAACAATTCGAGCAAAATTCAGGCAAAATGTGCTACTTTTGAGAACAGTTAGTTCCCTCCACAATGTCACCAGGTGGTTCAGGACTGTCTTCTTAAAGTACTAGCCGAAACGTCGTTTTCTTTATTTCAAACTTCAAAGGTCTTTGTTGTTGCTAGCCCTTACAATAGCTTATATAAGCGGTATTACAGAAGGATCTAAAACACAATGCATCAGAACCCGCATTCTGAATACTGCAATAGTCATGTCTGTAAAGGTCGATTGTCGAGATCACCAATGTTAAGACTTATTCCTTAAAGAGAGGAGAAGCGTAAGATCCTAACCAAGCATAAAAGAAATAGGATACACCAGTCCTGAGGTACATTTTGAAAACAAAAAAGCAAGAGGGGAGATTATAAATACAGACTTGCTGAAAGTAGACACGAAGAGATAACTAGCATTTTGATTAAAAGCTAAGTAAAACTCTTTTATTTCCTTTATGATATCTCTTTTTGGGATATCAAATTGCCCTGAAATAATAACCAACTAGATACACTGTGCATTCCATAGGGAGGATGACAAATGGAAAGTCCTCGAAAAGCAAGGGTCTTAAGGGGAACTTCTTATACAATTGTTCATCGTGAATCTCTTGAACAAGTAATTCCATTGTATGAATTTAGTCATACGCGATTGATGAACGGGTAAACGAATTACATAATTTAACCCTAAATGGATTCCCACAATAAGATTTAAAAATCTAATCCATTTAACGTCCATGGATTGTCTTTGATGACAATTGAAAACAAGTTCTCAATGGATTTTCCGTATTCACCCAACAGCATTTAAAGCAAGAAATAAGAAACCAAAAATACCTCGTATATTAAAATTGTCTGGATGGATAATATGCCATCAAAACTGAAAAGTTGGAATATTAATACGAAAATCCTAGAGCAGGAAATAGGACCAAATATAGTTTGTTTGGAGTCTGCAGATCCCAACTTTGTCGGCATTTTTTTGTATCATATGTCTGCCAGGAAACATTTCTCATCATTTTTGACTACTTATTTCTAAATTTTTTAAGCCAAACTATCTTCTTTGAAGGGGTCAAGAGACTCTTCTTACAATTGAATATCACGCCCGACGAAACCGCACAACAAGATTGAAAAATTCAATTTTGCCAACAAAAAATAAGACAAAAATCGGTCGTTTAACTCTTCAAGTGAAAAGCGACGGATGGGCAGTCAGTCAGACATAGCGCCATAATGCATTCAGATCATTCAGTCAGCTGAAATATCACGAAAATCCAGATGTAGACAATTTGAAAAATATACGTGGCAAATAAAAAGTCGATATTATTTGAATTAATATCACATGTAAATTTGACCAGACCGAAAGCCGAATTTCAATTTTTGCAAATGTTGAAATTTTCTCTTACGATTCTGTATTCTTTCTCATGATATAAAATTCTTTTTCCCAAGTTTTAATATCGACCAAACATAAAAAGGCAATATATTAGAGAATAGCTAGCATAGCAGTGAACATAACATACATGCCAATATTTTTAACTGTAAATATTAGCAAGTTGCAAGACTACAATAATATGTATTTAGAACATTCAATTTTTAATAAAAATCCGTACTTACGTAGTTTAATAAAATTAATATTTGTCATGCAATATTTTTATATAAACAAAGCTAGCTTTTGTTTATCGCTTATTTGTATAGTTACCATTTACATCTGTTGCTATGTTAACATACAATTACATGCACATACATATGTAAAATAAAAGCATTGCCATCTCAAGAAAATCCAAAATACGGTACATATACATAAAGTATCAAGCATAAAATCAAGCACTGCTGTGGCCAAAAAATTCGAACTATTTAGACTTTAGTGTCCCCAAAGTTCTGCACTGAACCGACAGATGGCTCTGCAAGCAACAAACCCTTGAGTACCCCCCAACCGTGGGGTAAACATACACTGCCGAAATTCGAGACTTTCTAGAGATGGGGTAACATAGCTTAGGGTTCAAGTTCAATTGCTGCTGTTCAGCAACCAGGCTTTCAACAACTTGACAATCACTAGGTTTTTCGGGAACAAACAGAAAGGAAGATGGGTGGAAAAAAGAGAAAAGCAGCAAGGTTTATTCATCAAATACGTTTCTTTCCCCCCAAATACTTGTTATTGAAAATTCAAAACCGCGATGCCAATACCACAAATGCAAAACTTAACTAAATTGAATAAATAATTTTTTTTTTTTTAAAAATCTTTTATAACTCATGTTTAGGAAAACATCGATTAGTTCAGCAATTGATTACATCAGATTCTGGAAGATGGAACAACTTCTCAATTTTATATTGTAGACTTGTATTAAATTGAACACTTGTTACAGCGTCTTATGTCCGTATTTCCTTATTGATATGGTATTATATCACCATTTGCTCTCAATACATCTACAATTCTTCTGGAAATAGATTCTCACAAATATTGAACATGCTCAAGCGAAGTTTTATATCATTTTCTCACTTTTAACTTAAAACTGTCACTCCAACAAGCTCACTATGCACTAATAAGAGCTCTTCAGTGTGTACAACAAAATCCCATTTCATTACTTAATCTCTAAGCGTATAAATTATTTTGTCTACCCCCTGTATGTAAACTGAGAAAACGAAAAAATAGCAAAATGGACAACTAGGGAAGACTCCCCACGAGTGTTCGTCCAATGGCTACTTAGCACCAAAAATCCAATATAAAAGAGTGAAGAAACTACGTTTTTCGCGTTGGAAATATAAAAAAACAACTTTGAGAAGAGCGCCTCATAAGGCCATATCAGAAAAGTTCATCTTGTTCTACACCCTTAGAGGTCCCATGATGCTACTAAGATTTCCGTTTTTCCTCCCCAAGAAACTTTTTTCCTCTTCCAAGATCTAATCTATTTCTAAAAGCCGTAGCTTTTCAGAGTAGAAATAGAAAGGAAACATTATTGAATTTTTTCTTCATTGTGCTTTGGAAATCCAGAAAAGGAAAAGTCCATCGAAACCCCGGGTTTTTTGCGAACCCTCTTGCCCAATGGAAAACTGACCCTGCGAGAGAGAGCGATGTCCAGAGGACCACGAGATGTTATCGCCACTGGACCTCACTCTGAGGTCCTACAAAGAATGGATAAAGAAAATCTCATTTTCTTCATGGCTTCATTTAACCTCATTTACCTCCTTTTAGAAACTGCGCTTCAAATTGGATTTGAAAACGTTGTTTTCGAGCCCTCGTTTTGGGAAGGGCTTTTTCTTCAAGACCAATTTTCACGAATGATAAAATTTTAGGCGAAAAGTGAAATGATAGGTCACTGATTTCGCCGATAGAAAAATAATTCTTGTCGAAATATATAGGGAGTTAAATCGATAATCCGTGCTTTCTGGCCTCACACACAGTGCTGACGCATGCTATGACGAGACGATTTTTATACAAAGGTCAACTTTTATATCAACCATAATTCTTTCTGATTTTTTAGCATATTACACGATTCAAAAACTGTAATCAATGACTAAGAAAAATTATTATGACATTTGAAGAAGTATTTGGAAACGTAATATGTATTATGTATTTTTACTCAAAAGTCATTTGGGAAAACCAGTTCTATGTTTTCTATTTTCAATTAGTATATAAAAGGTAAATAAATTACCTACCGTTTTTGCAAGCTTCAGCAACAAGTTGAAAAAACACTGGCATAAAATGCACATTATGAAATCTATACTTAGAGGAGAAGGGAAGGGGGAGGGGGGCAGAGCAATATGATCCATGATCTAAACCTGTAATTTTTGTGTTCGAATGATAAAATTTCAAAAATTAATATGCTATAACTTTTTTTTGGTTTCGAAGAAAAGTACGTTTCCACAAAAGTATACCTCAAGTACATGCATTCGGGTCAAATACACCATGGGTATACCTCATTTACAACTGTATGCAAAGAACATAAATAACTCCTCCATCTTATAAATAAAAAAAAACATTTGATCTTTCAGTAATTTCTGCGGTTTTAGCTTTGCCCTTGTACTGTCATTTTTTTTTATATAAGCAGCACTAAACGAAACGAGAAAACTAATCAATGGATTAAACCCAATTGTATTTCTGACTATTTTAAGCGATATCAATTATTTATTCATCAGTTATTCTCTCGGGGATCTCGGAAAACAATACGTCAGCTCTCCAACATGCAGGAAGCAGCAATAATTCCCTAAATCATCCCGAAAAAGAAAAAAAGGCTGTTCGTAATCGTTGTATACAGCGAACCCTTAATATAATTGCGTTTTCTGTATGGGCACAAATGAAGCAACGGCATCTTGCCGGAAAGATCATTAAGTGTCTAAATGAGAAAGTGTTAGAAAAACACTATCATTTATTAAAAAAAAAGCAATTGTGTAAGCCTACTTCTCGTTTTTACTGTTATAGTTTCTTTTCACCCAAATTGCCATCTTGCTGGCTCATGTACAAAAAAAAAAGAAAGAAAAAAATGCAGTATTTTATGGTTGCTTCTTTAAGGGGCATCTGTCCACCAGAAGCTCCAGCAGCGCCATTATTGAATACGTCGGGGTCAAAAGCAATTTGTTCCTCGTAATGGCAGTTTACTGTGGATAATGGCGAGTGGAATCCAGGCAAAAAAGAATGGAGCAGGTTGGCCTTTAGAAAGAAAAACAGTGACCAACGCCCAGTTCAAAAGCATAACGGCCTAGTCACATAAAGCGAAACATTCTTCTGTATTTTCTTAGATATACAAAGAATCAAAACACAAATGCAAACGATATGTTTGCAGAAACCTTGTTTTTATGTTTGCTGTGATCTGTATTCAGCATTAGATTTGTTTTCAAGGCTGGACTATTGGAGGAAAAGGTCGTGGCCATCTTGGAAATGTGATGCTGAAGACCGTACCACACAAGTGGATGTGAATCGATACAAGGATAATTCTGCAAATATGGATGATCGAGAGAACACATGGAGAAAACGCGATAAACTACGACAAAAGTTATTACAAGCAATTCACACATTTTCATTTTGCAAATTTGCATGTTCACAACTCATTCGAGAATTGGACAATGGTGTATTGGACACTAGCCGGTGCAATTAAGCGCACTAAAATGCAATTAAGCATTACACATTTGAAATTCCACCCAGGCCAAATCATAATTTATGAATGCACTGTAAAAATGTTTACTGGCAAGTCTAGATGTAGTAAACACGAGGGTCAGTAGAGAGTAGGCAGACTCGAAGAGGTCCCTACCCGCCAGGTCTTTGAAACCATGTGAACAACCATACAACCCACTATGTCTGACCTTTCACCTTTTGACTGCTCGTTAATCAGAAATTGGAAAACGCAATGTGGGGGGCAAAGCATTCCAAATCTGTTTCAAAATGGCGGATATAAATCATCCAGATCTCCTAGTGACCTCGAAGACCCAATGGCGCCCGTGTCGTTTAATTTACCAGCAGTGTCAGTATCGCAACTGACAACCGAAAACCAGAGATGGTGCTTGGACACTGTGGGGCACAATTGCTCAGAGCGCCACCTGCCGAGTGACTCTGAATCTGAAACTCCATCGATTAATTACCACCGTACCAAAGGCGCATCCAACCGTACTTTTGGCAAAGAAAAAAAATGGTAAGATGATAGGCCATCCAAAAAATCCGAGGGACATTCGGAAAAAATAAGCCGAAAAACACCCAACGACGCTCCTGCTTCTCCATCGATTTCTGTTGCCTTTTTTCAGCGAGAATGAACGGATGAACGAGACAATAATGGATATCATCTCTAATTGTGCTCGTATACTGCTGTCATTGACTTTTAGCTGACATTGCCAAAAGCAACAACAGTCAGTTTTTTTTTGGCAAATTGTTAAGATATGAAAATAGATTATAAGCAGGTTTCATCAAGGACTGCATCACGTTTCTTCAATTATGGAAAAACATGGAGTTTTTTGTCGATGTGGACTTATTATCAAACTCCTACACTAATATGGCAAATGTATGCATGTTAGCCTACAGTATATTGCAATACAAAATTGATAAGTGCACAGACCACGTGATGTTATGCCTATGGTTCTATGATGCAATGATTTAAAATCTAAATCCGTGTTTACCATACGTGAACAATGCATATTTTCTGTTGGCCATACATATACCGGAAGGAGAGAAAAAAACGACCTTCCATTGCTTCCTACATAGACAACACCGGATATCATATTAAACGAACAAAAAAAGTGCAATTTCGCATTTATAAATGGTCATGTGGACAGAAGATGTCAAGAAGGCAGTAGTGATGGAAGACAGCAAAAAATAAACATTGAGGATAAATTAGATGACTGCTTATGTATAACGAGAAGCCTCCAAATGTCAGAAGAAGAAATAGAGACTGTCAACCAGACAACAGAATGGGCAAAGATGATAAAAAATAGCATTTGCAAACATACAGTACATCACAGCAATACTTCTGTTTGCAGTGTTCAATGTATGTTGAAGAGCTAGATAAAAAAATGTAGTAATATGTACACAAACGCAGAAATCATAAAAATCACATCGCGGATCGAAAACACGTTTTTCATGTTATATCAAGAGAAAAAACACCTTCATTTTTTACCATCTTTGAATATTTCTTGGCTACATCGAATGCATTTGCAAATGTTTTCACCACAAGTTAGTTGTGTTTTTCTGAGAGGATTTCAATGAAAATAAAGTATTTTTCGGGCAAAAAATGTAATAATAAAACATGAAAAACGTCACAGTAAGCCTACTTTAAAAGCTCCATTATAGCCCAAAGTAATCTAAATATACAAAAAGCAACATAGCAGAGGAGATGCATGGAATCTCGCATTGATTGGCCATAAACCATGGCCTACTATCACATCCAATATACATATACAAAACTCTTTTTTCTGCTAACAAAACTACCGTCTGAATCTGAAAGCAAAACATTTTTCTCCTCACAACAATTCCGTCTTTTTTTATTCCTCTTTGATAGACTGTCAAACTAACGTTTCAATTTAAAGGCCATTATTTGATCAAATAAAATCAATATGGAATAAATGATGACTAATGGCGAATTAAACGTAACGGGTTGCCAAGCGACGCCTTATAAGAGGAATTCGTAAATGCAAAATTTCCCTTGCTAATATCTAACATCGTGGGAATTGATACAGCTATTTTCAAACCGGATCGATCTATTTTACATGAACAAAATAAAAAAAAATGCAAGACATATTCTTGAAAAGGGGGACTTAGCTAAAAATGCTAACTCTTATTTTTGCAATGAATACAAATTCAATTTAACGTATAACTTGGAAATTCTGAAAGTAAGAATCATCAGCAAGAGGGGTTAGTGGATGAAAAGCCATCAACTTAATTATTGACATTAAAGAATGTAAAAAAAATGTTTTCCTCTGAAATATACCGCATGCATATAGACTCCAGTTTGGATTGATTGAAAAAAAACAACTATGCTTACTAATAATTCTAGATAATTAGACATTGTTACGAATTTCAATATGCAAATTATCCCATGATAGGGTTAAAAAAGAATGCTAATTACCAAAAATTCATATTCTGATGAATAAATTATTCCTTTGGTTATTAGGTTTTAATTTATTTTAAATAGACAAGCATATGATAATTGGTTTGGGTCAGGGTTAAATAAAAAATTTCTGCCATCTTTGCTGACATGTACAGCATAAAATTACACTGTATACAGAATGTTGTAGCCATGTATATAAAACACCATTACCGTATTATGTGCCTTTAAACTTATCGAGTCAAATTTGCATACTACCCACTTCGCCGACAAAATTATCATAAAATTATTTTGGAGTCGGCGAAATGGGAGTCGATAAAATTGATCTAAACCCTTTTAAATAGGTCGTAGGACGATCATATTAATTATAGTCTGGAATGTCACAGCCATACATATGTAGTATCGCATTTCCACGACATTACAGCTGCCAAGAGGCCCTACTCAATTTCTAACTAGTATTTCATTTTCAATATGTAGAGCAATAGAGCACTTCAACTATAGCTCATATAAAAAACACATTCATTTTTCTCAATGAAATTTACTTGTTCGTCTATTGTAACTTCTAGTGCATTGTCTTCCGTTATGCCTAATTGTCAAGAATGCATAATCGGGCGTTAAAAGTAATAAATAACCTATCATCTTGCAAACCAGTATTATGTATTTACTAGCTAATTAATAAAGATGGGGCTTTTTATAGATAATTTCGTCTAATTTTGGCCAGAATAAAGAGCTTTGAGTAAAAAAAAAAAATGCTGGTGCGACGACGCCCTAGCATAATGAATTTGCATCTCAGGAATAATAATTAGAGCGACGCATATAACGTTTACGGTTTGGGCGTGTCCCAAGCGTTGCATTAACGGACATTTAATAACCATTAAACCCGTCGTTAACGATTTTTAAACGGGCTTCTTGCCGCCAAATAGAAAGAAGACACGATATCCTGAAACGACCCATAAACAACGTTATATATACTACTACATAAAAGCATAAGTCATAAGACACTCTTATGGTCAGTTGCACCATTTTCCGTCCTTCATTAAGTTTTCATAACCTATTAAAGATAACGGCCATGCATTGAAACCATTATCTTCTTCTATAGACAGACAGTACTTTAATTAACATGGTTTGCTAATAGCGGAATAAAAGTTAACAGAAAGTCGGTAACAGAATCATACAATATCAGATTAATTCAGAAACTTTATGAAAAGCCCTGAATTCTTGATGGCGACAGCGAGGCTTTTGTACGCTTTTGATTGGCAAGTTGTTATTGAGGGTCTGAATTCCAAAATGCCATCGCATATCAAACAATCGTCACGCAACGGTGCAATTAGTTTAGTTGCGTCTTTCAGCGAAATATTTGTAGCTGAATAAGCAAAAATATTGTAGGAAGGAAACACTGGGGGGAAAAAAAGTGAGGGATCTACTGGTGGAACAAGGGAAAATAGGAACCCATGAAATACATAAGGTCAATATAAAGCAAATGCTGGATCCAATTACAATAGGGCTTACTCTTGAATTTTCATTTAGTGATTCGCACGTCGTAATGGAAAATATACACTACATATCGCAATCTGAATGCATCTTGGAGACATGGAAACCTGTTTAGTAAAATTTTGGCTGGCGAAGCATTTTGGTCAAACATCATTAAAGAGTAAATAAATGATTTTAACGAGGATTTAAGAGTTGATTGACACAAAATACCAAATACTGTATAGTTTTTAATAATCATTTTACAAGCCCTGCATTCAAATTTCTTAGTGAGCACATGTTCTTAAATTTTAACTAAACGCATGAAATCGGGCAACACATCATAACACGCTTGAAATGTGTGATTGCCAACATTCAAGGGCTGCAAAACTTTTCTTTCGCCAACGCTTTGATTTTTTCTCTAAACTAAACCCTTAATTATAATAGAAACAATACATTCGAAAATAGAATTTGGTCAACTTATTTTTTAGGTTTATGTTTTTGCTGTTGATTTCGTCCTATTGAAGTTCAGCTTGAAAAGCCAGACCCGTCACAATCAAAGCGGGAGTGGGGGGAGAATAAAGCTGTCACATATCCATTATACGATGGGGAAAAATGCATTGCATCCTGGCATGGGCTCAATATGAATGAAATTTCAAAGACTATTTTTAGATATTAACTCCGATTTAATTTTCCCCCGCTCGTCCTTTTGTTATCATTCAGAGCAGCCTATTCATCGGCTAGGGAACAAAAAAACAAACTTTGGCAAGAAGACTTTTTGAAAACGCTATTAAAAACAGATTTTGGGGGACGGTGGCGAAGGCATGTTAGGAAATCGCAGTTTAAATATATCCTCCTCGAGGATGCCCAACAATACCGCGGATAAATAAAAAAACAGGCCTGTATACAAAATTGTCATCGAATTAAAGTTCAACAAAAAGCTAATAGCTTTAAAATCGTTTCAGGCTTCAAGTAGTGCAATTTCAAATCAAAAGCTTCAAATGTTGTTGTCATCGCATAAACTTATAAACAGGAAAGTTAAAACAGCCCCATAACTGATATGTCAAAAATTGGCATGAATAGCATTCATTTATTTCTAACCATAACTACAATTCAAATTTTCTTTCTATGCAATTTAAAAAATAAGCAAACTTCAGCAATGTTAACGAGAAAAAAAAATATGCCATCTTTTAATGGCATACAATAGAATATTATTTTCTGAAATAATGGGTTAACATGACAGCCGTTCATTGGTGAAAAAGTTTAAAATTGGAACATCCGTTTAAATAAACTACAACCAATACAAAATTCAAAAGAATAATTACGTGAATCCAGGGTAAAAAATATGTTCAGTAAAAATTAGATTAAATCAGTGGTCTTTTGTATTTTTACGTCAACGACGACAACAAAAACGTCTCCATTTTTGTACAGAATCGAAAACTACAGAACAAGACAAAATGTCAGGATCGTTTGTTTTCCTCTTAGAGCTTTAATAGTATTAATCGATTTGATTATAGTGATAAATTTCGTATAAACGTCCACGCCTTAGTGTTTTTGGCAGTTCCAATCGCATCCAAATGATAAAATTTCACTTTCTCATGCTTTTAAATGTAGGGTGCTACATCCCCAGAGAGCAAGCACCAGAAGTGAGAGGCTAAGAGCAGGGTTTGAGAAAAAAATAGCAAAAATTGTAGATCTTACAAATACGAGAGGAGTTTCCCATGGCCCCAAACAGCAACCTACAAACATCACTGCGGACAGGAAAAAAAAGCAACCAAGACACAACATAAATGTGGCAAACCAGAGAGGAGCACAGCACTTTAGTGGGGAAAAAGAGGGGAAAAAAGGACAATTTATGAGGCAGTGTGACAAGCCATCTATCTTGATCCTTGATAGAAAACAGGATACAGTGCTGCTAGACTTAAACTTGCGCCTCGATCCACACATACAGATAATCATACCCTCTAAAAAAAATACATTTTAGCCATACAGTAAACCGCAAAAGCCCTAATGGAGACGATGTCCAGTACAGTCACACCTTGCAGGAAATGGTCAAATCTGTTGCCCGGCGTCAACACCCATGCTAATTGGTTACTTGACATGAAGCGGACACCACCATGCGTAACATGGTGTACTTGATAAAGTCAAGTGACGAGTCAACCAGATTTGAGTTTGAAAATGCACATGTTTCATAGGGCAACTTACGTGCAACTTAGAATAATGATCTTTTATATATACGTGCATATTCTGATACATTTACATTAGTTGATAATTCCATTAAAAGTAATTTTCTTTGATCGAGAAAACCAAGATCATCTTCAACAAAAGAATCGATTTTGTTTGAAATTCGTTGATATTAACCTTAATGAAACACTGTAAAATTAGGCAGAAAGCAGAAATCGTGCAAGCAAATCATTGGTAGTATCAGCAAGTACAAGCTCGCCAGACTTCTAAACAAACATGTGATAACTGAAACCCTTTGAGTGGTAGACCTACTTAAGCGAATTTTAAGACTGTGATAAATTCAACGGCGGGATTTACTTTCAATGATCCAGCATCAACTATCATAACTCAAATCTCCAGCCAAATTGCGAGGCGACAATTTGCATTTTTATAGACGGGAAATTCAGAGACGTAAATAGGACCACCGAATGTAAACAGTGTGCTTGAAAACCTGCTACGAAAATAGAAGAATAATCGATGAAATATCGACTGTATGCATAATGCAAATCTGTTGTTAAATCATTGATCAGATCAGTTGTTTTTCATTCGATGATCTTCACACATATGCCAAGGGGGAGAAAATACACGAGTTCTTCCCAACTTAATGTACAGATACCATTCCAAGAATAGAGCACAATTCAGATTCATTTAAGCACGTTGTAGGTTTTCTAGTCACTTTCATATTCAATCTATGTAAAATGTTCACTCGAAAGGTATCAATTTATTCCTTCACCATATTATCATCTTATGTTACCATCATTTTATGTCAACCGCACAATTACAAAAATTTCGGTCAAAAAACATCAATTCATTTGTCGTTCAAAATAAGTTTTCGTAAATTTCTTGGCAAAGTTTTTTTGAAAGCGTCATAGATGGCGCTTTGGACAACCCAATGGGGAAAGTTCGATCTTGCGAGACAGAATGCATTATTTACAGTGTTTTTTAGTTCACATTCTTCCGAAAATAGAGCCTGTCCTACTCCATGGATGGATATCCACCAGCAAATACCACTTAAAATTTGAATCTCACCATCTGCTAGCAACTGTGGGACATAAATCTCTGCGTACAAGAAAGATGCAGTGGCAAGAAATCGAAAAAAAAATCGGTATATCTCAGCAAGTTCTCGTAAAAACACGATAAATTCAGTCAACTAAAGTTCATCGTATATGTATAACATCCCAGTGTGTATAATTCAAAATGGCGTGTATATACTATACTGTACATGTACATATGCCTCAGCAGATATTGTGCTGGAAAAAAATAGACGAAAAACCGATCCGTGTACAAAGCTGTCAGCGCTGTCAGATGCTGATATATGTACCGATTAAGAAATCAGCCGAGAGGAAAACCTATACGGTTTTATATCGAGATGTCCCAATATGTAATAACTTCCCATAAAAACACTGAATAATGTTTCAATGTCGATTGGGACTCATATCCCAGGCTAACTTTTCATTCATAACGTTGCATTACATACTCTTAATGGTGCAGTTTCGTGCGTCTGAACTTATACAGGTCGCAATAAATCCATAAATTGTTTGCCGAAATCGGTACCAAAATATAATGAAATAAGGGAAGCGAGCCAAATTCGGTCTATGTATACATGAAATCGAACAATGGCACAACTCCCAACGCAATTTACAATATAGCCAGAGCATTAATATTTAATTCTCATTTAAAATAGCAACCATATTCCATGTACTGTGGCTAGTTTATCGATCAAAATGAATGGAAAGCCGTTAAGTATGCTTAAAATAAATTACAACTTAACCCGGTTCATTTCTTAGATAGAAAAAAACAAAGTTCATTTGCAGGGTGACTGAAATTTATCTTTCCAGCTTTGATTTTGAATTAAAAATTGAAACAAGGAAATTTAGGTTAGTCAAATAGAAAACCCAAAAATATATTGCTTAATTGGACTAAAGTTTTGAAGACCACTTTTGGACTGAAGTTATATCCTGACTTTTATGTCAAATACAAATAATAAAACATGTAAAAAAAAAGTTTATTTTAGTTTAAAGGCCCACTTGTATCACATCTTTTCAATTTAAAAAATACACTTGTACAAACAGGTATTACAGGTACAAAGTGTGTGCTCATATTGTTAAATTCTGAGAATGTTGGAAATTTATGTGAGCAACTTCTGACTTTGTGTAAATAACCTCCATGATAATAAACATGACCATTAATGTTTTCGCGAAGACAAGATAAGAATGTAAACTAATCACCAGAACAAGAATTAAGCATTTTCTTGTTCTGAATCTCACATTGTTGATTATGCAGCTGCTGAATTAATACACAGGAATAGATCATGAATTAACGGCTTAAAGAACGACATCAATGCCAAAAATCCACGTTAAAATAGCTGAAATTTCAAAAGTGGAATTCAGCATCGAGAGTGAAGATGGAGGGCCAGCAAAAACACAAAACAAAATAAAACTGCCTGCATTTCAAATAAATATTAAATGGAACAAGGACACGCCCTCGAAAACCATACGACGAGGCCCAAACAAAAGGCCATTTCCAGATGGCCCTTCTCACATCAATACCAAATTTATCCCCCTACAGCGTTATCAAATCATATTACGAAATAAAAGCTTATTAAGTTGTGTGCCTAAAGAAAACTAGACGATGAAATCCAAATAAAAACCACGTGTTTGAGTGATGAATGAAAAAAAACATACTGCAGGGTACACAAGGGTGGGTCTAGTCTAGAAAAATAATGAAATAATGCAGTCATAAATTCAAACCTACGAATTTGTACTAGAAAAAACTAGCTGTAATGACAACTGTCCATAGTGAATTTGAAGCACGTTTTCGAATTGTATATAACCATTTTTCATAAACAAATACAACGACAACATGTTTCTTTCAAATTAAAGATGGAAATTCGAATTTGGAACGAAGAATATTATAGACGTTAAAAATAATGTTTTAATAAATAAATGTCAAACACATTCACAAGTTACATTTCTTTTTGTACACTAATCCATTCGTCTTTTGTAAAAACACAGATTACTGTATTTGAAAATCTATAATGGACCTTTAAGATAACTTGTCAACGTGTGACAGAAAGTGTTACATGTGATAAAACTCAACACATTACCCTGTATCTTTGCTTACATGAATGGGACCAGAAAGAGTGTCTTTGATTCTTCCATTTCTTTCCAAATGGCAATAAAATATGGCTGCATCGTGATTCTTCCCAAACAAAATTTATCCTCATCTAGCACTTAAAAGGCGCACAAATTCCGTCATTTGACGGCGTCCATAAACGTATACATGTATAGACACGCACGTATATATAGAGCTTACAAAGACTGAAACGAGATCGATAAAAATAACATATAACTGAGGATAAATGTTTGTTCAGCCATTTCCCTGTATATTCGGCATTCACCGTGCATTTGTTCGTCCCCGATATACAAAAGTCGCGCTTCGGCACGACGTTCATAACTGCAAACAAAAAGCAACATAGAAAGGGAATCTGATAGAGCGGCGGCCATTTTGAGATCTAAGACGGATGATCTCGGGTGTAAAACTTAATGCAAACCAATTGAATAGCTTTTTTTGCGGGCTTTATGGCAAATATAAACGGATGGAGGACGAAGATTTTGGAAATGCAGCGATATATCGGGCTAGGATACGCGACGGGAGGGAAGGAGAGGAAAAAAAAGCAGCGAGGGCAAAAAGCCTTAGTAGCAGCGCCGTGATGCGAGGTTTGGCTTTTTGACACACGTACGCGTAATAATGGCGCGGAATCTTATTATTATCATCATCTGCGCTGATAAAAATCGATAGGAAGACCCGTTCTAAAAACGAGAGTCTGCTCGGATGCTTCGGCAACTGCTGATCAGCCAGTGCCATTACCGCAATTTGTACACTTTTGGCGATAATAAGTCGCGCATTAAAACTCCCCATGCACTTCGACTTAGATGTCGCATTACACGTGTCGGCCCCTGGCGGGTGAAATGCATTGGCCATTAATGTCTACACAGTGGCATTGGTGGCTTACGAGTCTTTATGTAGCACTTGAATATATCCGATCCAAGAGCATCTTTATATACTTTTTCAATTCAACTCAACTCAGTGCCCTACAATCAGAAAATAAATGCCATGGAGTGTCGTATCCTATCATTTCAGGAGAATGCTACTACGTCAGAAACATCATTGCTGCATTGAATTTTTACTAAATGAGGAATTACGAAAAAGATTAAAATGTTTCAATAACGCCATATATATATAACTTTTCGCATCTGAACC
The DNA here is from genome assembly GCA_034698625.1 of Julus scanicus. NCBI lineage: Eukaryota > Metazoa > Arthropoda > Diplopoda > Julida > Julidae > Julus > Julus scanicus. The sequence continues at coordinate 57,490 of JAQGBW010000002.1, read as the reverse complement.
TCTACGTTTTCTAATTTTTAATTTGGAGAGAGAGCATTTCTGCCACACTCACGGAATGTTGGTAATCGCCCCTAACAAATTTGGCTGCCCATACACAGGGCGAACCAAAGTTGCGTAGCCAGTTTCTTTTACATTTTCCGCACATCCTCTTAAGACATCTCGGATAATCTAGGCACCATCTATAAATTACAGTATATACTCTCGAACTCACTTGGGTCTTCCTAAAACCCCCATTTCCCCAAGTATAGCTCCTAATTCCTCCATGTCTGGATTCTTAGAAATTCGCCCAATTCGATTTTCACATTTCTTTAATGTATTCCCAATATGTCAATAACCCATTCAACGCATTTGTTAAGGTTATCTCAGTTAGTTGCTTGGTCTACTTCTACATCTTTCGAAATCTTCGAAGAAAATCTAAAGACCCTCAAAACAATAGTTATTTTTCGATATAAAAAACCAAAAAAAAACAAATGTTTCACGCATCTCCATACGAACAATTCCACCATTTCGTTGCAAATTCGGGCCATTGTTAACGTTGAAAACAATTTTTAAAATCAAAAGTTCGTTATCTAAACTCGTCTAGAGTCCTAATATAGCTGACTTTGCACAATAGACATAAACTGAAAACCGATTCACGAAAACATTTTTCCCTGAAATGGCGAGCAGCAGGGGATAAGGCGGAAAATTCCCCTCCACATAATGGTCGATTAAGGCTAACAGACCAGATGGTCAATCTTCCCAACCTGATGCGAGTCTTACCACACGTTGGGCCCCATTGTCCCTCGTGATCTGGTATCATGGTGAGACCTCCCTACGCAGAATCTAAATTGCACATCACAATGCGCATCAGATAGCAGTTATCTTACAAAACACAATGAAAATCCATCATTGATTCTGTAAAATTAAAAAAAACTTTTTGATTTCATAATGCCTATATATAATGGCGTATGGTGCACAGGCTGCATTATACAATGCCATAATTGCTGATGGGGAGATAGATGAAACTGCGTCAGATTGCATTTTCCCCCCAACTTGTTTTGAAGAAACCCGGAAAAAAATTGAATCTCCCAGTTAGTGCAAACGAATTAGGTTCTCAATTAGAAAAAGAAAAACAATCCAATTTGAGCTATAGCAATTAACGCAGCATCGCGAATGAGATTTGCCATGTGGTGGCTGTTGTTCATGGGTTTTTGATGAGCTCCCAGATCCACAGACTTTTAAATAGGCTCTGGTTGGAGCGCCATTGCAGAATTTTTCTCTCATGTATACAGATTCTAACATTAAAGCACTTGGAGGAGCTGCTAACGAAAACAGCTTTTCAAGTTGTCGTTTTAAGGAAATTTCTTAAGACAGACTTCAAGATCAAGCAAGTTGTATCTTCGTTTCGTTTAATCTACATGAAAAAACATGAAGCACCTGTACCACAATAAGATTCAATGAAAATTTAACAGTCGATTAAGTAGTTGACCATGGTAAAAACCCTTCAAAAATGGTGCTTTCTAAACCATGACAAGGGTTTAAAGAAGAGGACCAGTGGCGTATAACGTAGTTGAAACATTTCCATAAACTCAAGTTTCGACAAACTAGTTTGCAGAAATAATTTTTGTATTCCATGTTTCTCCGATGCGAACCATGCTTTAGTGAAACGTTTACTTTACCATTATTAACAAAAAATTGAATAAAGGGAGAAAAATCCGTTTTAATATAAGCACTTGTCCTGACTATCAAATCACGGTTGCTTTCCTGGTCAAACAAAGTAAATGTGATTCAAAATGAAAACCCAAAATAGCGTAAGACACGGGGAAACGTAAACTTATCGATGGTTTAATTAATTGATTCCCAATTGATGCGTAAATAAAGCTAACATGTGAATAGCGTAGCAAAGTTAGCCCCGAACCAAAACTCATCCAGCATTGCAACCGGAAATTAAAAATAGCAAGGAATGCGCACGGACGAATAAAAATCAGCGATTGCACCTTGCAAAGGTCTGCTTTACATGTCAGCGAAAATGAAATATATAACACTCATTGGAAAAATTTGCATATCCGGCTTTTACGCAAACGAAAGCTGGGGAGTAGAACAACTCTCCAGTTTTAATATTTATCGTTTCAGTGAATTTTCTAGAGAAAATAAACTATGTAAAATAAATACAAATATCAAACAGAAAAATAAATTAGCCACAATAAGGTGGAAGCGGGTTAACATAGCATGCCTGGCTGCTCAAAGCACTATATCAAATGAGGATCGTTCCGAATGTCTTTGATATGAAAATTTGGTGCGGACCTTTCAAACACAGAGGGTTCGTACACGTTCTGTGTTGATTAGTCCTTGGTTCGAAACGTCAATGGCCCAACCACTAGTTTGGTAACCAGGCCCATTGGAGTCCATCAACTGTACGGCTGGCATTTTCGAGTGACCCTACATCTGAAGAGTCCGTATTTCGCAATGCATGCAAGCATGCGCAAGCAATGATCCTTGCTACTTAAAATGATGGAATAAATTGGCTTAGAAACAGAAATGGATCTCGGAAAAACGCAAAGGGCTCACCGAAAAGTGGGGCATTTTAGGGAAAGAAGAAGAGAAAAAACCCCAAGAGTTAATGTGAGATTTTCGAGTGCGAATCTGAGTAAATAGGATTGGACGTCTGAATGTGGTGGATAGGCACCCGTATAAATAAACGAGGAAGGAGGAAATCAATGACATTATATAGAAAAAGTCGCATGCAAATGTCACGGCGTGTATGAATAATGCGGGAAAAAAGCAGGCCTATGATTACCGCCATTTTCTCTATTCCATTTCCCGTTTCTCCAGCAATAATTCCGAGCATTTTTCCATCATTTTTTTGTTGTTGTTCGCACCGATTTTATTTCAACGTAGATAGACAGTATATTATTATTATCTGAAATTCAATCCCCTTATCTCCTTCCCCCCACCTAATGACACGCGTTCATGCTTGCTGCGTATACACGCAATCTCATCTTCCACGTCCCTGGCACACACATGACATACAAACTACGATGCTATGGCAAAAGTGACTCGTGAAAACCTGTTTACATTGGACACTGCGTAACCCGTCCACGTTAAAAGTAACATGCGAAAATGGGATTTTGGTCAAATGTATTGATTGAAATGCAAGGGAGGTAAAGTATACTCCTCCTGGTGGCGTATGGGCCTTTAGCGTTGTGCTCTGCAATTCCAACATGGCCGCGTCCATTTACTCCAAATTTCACGTTGTTGGTAATGCAACGGGAAATTTTTTATGCCACAACAGCGTAGACCTTTCCTATTTGTGTTATGTGCAAATGTAAGGCAATACATTGTAAGTCACTGTTTTAATTAATCCGTGCTTTAATGAAAATCTCAAAACATACATGAAATGTATGTAAACAAGCTGCATAACTTAAATTGTCCCTACCTTATATTAAAAACAAAATTGTCGACAATAATGTATGAATCAAGTACCTTTTTGTTTCGTAAAAATGCATTTTTATTACACTTTTGTATAATAATACTTCTAAATGAAAGGACAATTAGTTTCAATTTATGTGTCATATTATTACTTGTTGCTTTTACATGTTTTGTGCCATACTTGTATATAAAACGCTATATAGTATACATGTTTATGGAAATATATGACATGATGTACATGTTCCTATGTCATTTTTCCACCAAGGAACAACTTGTATGAATCCCAATTACGGAGTGCATCGGAAGTGGTACCACCACAATGGCAGCATTTAGAAAATGGACGATGACAGACGTATACATTGTTGTGGACGCATCCTGTACCCTATAACTACTGAATATATTTGTAAATGCACGTCTGCAATCTGTAGTGAAATTTCATAAAAGAGCCTCACAAACTGTATTACACAATATATCAACTTGATGCATTATACATGCAGAATATACACGCTAACTTACAAGCCCAACACTTGTATGCAAGTACACACCGATAATAAAGTTAGCCTTTAGGGAAAAAAAAGAAGATTATAATAAGCTCGTTTTTCAGTTTATCATTTGTAGCTGCAAGAAAGGAATTAAAAACGAAATAAAAAAGGTTCAACCGCTTAATTGATGTCGATCTCCAGGGACGTTTTCATGAAAGAGAAAAACCGAGGGACCCATAAGCAGACATCTATTACAAAACGTACATGAAATGCTGTTTAAACATGAAGAAGAAAAATATGATATACATAAACGCGAGCGGGTATTACGGAAACAATTATTGTACACCTATAAATAGGAAACGGAAATATGATATGCAATGCATAATAAGATTCCTAAAATGGTGAATTTTCAATTATATTTTTATTACACGTAGGCTATCATGCTGAGCCCAGTAAAACTTTTTTTCATATCGATCCAAAGGCCTTAAAAACTCTGAAACTGCTTTTATTTGTAATTGTCTCTTTCAGCTTTCTCATGCACACCCAACACAACTTCCGATTCAATCTCATCCATCATACAAATATATCCTGTTCACAAAATGGGCCTCACAACAAACAACTACAAACATAAGCAATTGCTCAGATTTGAGCGAAGGCCAATTACCCAATTACACGTGACATTTATTATGCCTAAGACAATTTTTGCAAATTGTTGACAATGATGAATATGTAATTCTGGCATTTGATCTAATTTTAATGGTACAAACGAAGCACATTTGCTGCTACTTGCAGATGGCATCTTCATTTTGACTTAAAAGCTCCTTAAAAGTGAGACAATGTTACTCATCAAACCTCTGAAATTTGAATAATAATGTATTGTAGAGAATTTGTAGCTTCTGTACCTTAACTGAAACTGACGATTTCCAATTGAAGAAGTTCACAAGTCATCGACACATTCCAAACACCCATTTCAGAAACATAATAACAAACGCAGGTCGACTGGACTTGCACAATATATAAATACCAATACATGTACACGGGTTACCCACAGTCAGATTAGTTTGATTTTCGAGAAAAATATCGTAAACTACAATCGGCAGTGAACGGTGTTTCGTCGATGTCTAGATTAAAAGTCAGGAAAAAGTCGCGTTTGATGACGGTGCCAGATGGAAAGTGGAAATGTCTCCGACTAAGCCTTACGTATATTAAAAGAAAATAAAAAAGATGGATGAAGCGAAAATCAATAGCACCACGAGGCTCCGCGAGCAATAATATGATATTAAAGGGAGAGAGCGTAATTGTGAGACAACAGCGAAATTCCCTTGGAACCACATTGAAACGAAACAATTGCAATTGAATAATGCTTTGAATGCACGCCTGTGCCACTGCCATCTTTAAATATACCTTTATTTCAGTGGGTATATTTGCTCATCTGAATGAGAATTGTTTAAAAAAAAGGGTATTTGGAGAATTACTGCCTTATTATACACGTATACAAATGGTGCACAAAAGAAGTCTATAGTTGAAATTAAGTCAATTCATCGAAGAAGAAAAGGAAAAAAAACACTTCTAATGGAATTAAATTTCCCAAAGATTATGCATTTATTCACCCACTCTATATGATCTGTAGAGAATTAAATGCTAAAACAATTACAGGATAAAACACTTAACGCTGTGAAAAAGAGCATATACAGACTGACGCGTATATGAGCATCTTCTAAATATAAGTCTCTTTTTTTAAATCCCACACATACAATCTCAATTAGAAACGATTAAGACAGAAAAACGAAGGTCATGCACATGATACTCAGAAATTGCTTCACAAAATGGAGTATGAACAAAAACTTGTCATCACTTTCTTTTTCAGCAGATAAAAGTTGGTTTGAACTTCAGTTTTTGCATTCCCTCGTAATGCAAATTACGCCAAGTTATGCCAATTTTAAGGGTATACGAACAGGTATAGCTTGAGAAAAACAATAAGAGTGAAAACTTGCATGGGTATTACTTTTAATCACTGCAATATAATCTCGATAAACTTTTGATTCTCACATAACGGATTTCATAAGATAAATTTCAGAAAGAAATTTTTAAATCTCATGAGTTTTATGTAAACAATTTTTTTTTAAAAAAGGAAAGATAAAAAGCGAGGTAGCTAGGGAACAAACAAATACAATTCAAGCCAATATGCATTCCTTTAAAAAGTACCTTTGAATTATTTTCTATTCCACGTATTTGCTTTTTATCATCAAAAAGTTTTATATCAGGATATTATGTGTATTGTATGCCCATTGGATCAATCTTGCAACGCATAGAATTGCGTTTGGAAAAATACCAAAACTGATGTATTATGCGGTCTATATACGATTCAAAAATGAATATGGTAATTGTTTGGGGAGAGGTTTTTTGTTTAATTTACGATAAAACATAAACAAACGGATGGCATGCTAGAGGACAAAAGAAGAGCACAATGCTCGATTTAATGTGTTTGTGTGAATACTCCTTCACAATAAATATAAAAATCTGTTCGTAGAAATACAATACTACAAAAGCCATTGTATAAGGCAAAATGTTTTGGGTGTTGTGGAACGAATCGAGAAAACACAAATGACGTCACTAAAATGCGTGAAGGAGACATTGCGAATGAAAAATCTAATAGAAGAAATACCTTTAAAAACTTTCGGAAATTTTTGCTCATAAAGCTGTCGAAGATAAAGCAGTTACATATACTGGTTTTAAAATTACGAAATTTTCAAATACATATATTTAAAAATACCTTTTAAGTGTCTCAAAATTTCAGAAAAATTCGAAGAACCCAATGTATAGATGTAGTCATGGAGTTGATTTTATCCTATTTCAATTAGGATATCAAGAAAATATGTTAATTAAAAACAATCATTAAATAAAATTCTATACAAATTAAAAACAGAAGAAAAATATATAGACACACCATTTACATTCATTCATATACGCGTTGTCGATAGTATGAATTAATAATGAAAAGTATTGGAAAATAGTTTCCTTCTTACAGTTATGTTGATTTATATTTTGCCCTAAAGTCGAGTAAAATACTTTCCGTCACATTCAGCGCCATTCAAGAAACCTATGTCAAACTCATTTCTCTCTCTTAGAAGGTACATATGCGGTTTTAATAGGAATGGAAATAATAAATGGAAAACGACAGGGGGTGAATTGAGCAGTCGATGAAACGAATTAGTCTTAATTTTCCAGCGGCTGAATTACGAGGCATCCATTTTAATAACACGGCGTGACCATAATAGTGATGGGAGAGTCGAAAAGTAAATGGAAAAAGGTGAGCAAACTTATGAAAAATCGACCTGCGTTACAGGGTGGCTCAAATTGAGAAACATTGCAGTATGTTGATTATACACATGCACGAGGGTGATGTATAAACTTCAACGACAATAACTATGTAAAAAGTACTTGAAAAGATAGAAAAGTAAAAAGAATAAAGATACAGGACAAACTTAATCAAGAAAAAAAAAATATTTTCCATAGCTTAATTTAAATAAAATGTGGGGAAAATATTTTAACACCACAAGTTCAAAGCAGTTTCAGTAATCTGGTATAAACTTTTATATTGCACATGCATTATTCAGAATAATTTAAAAAAATATGCTTCAGTTTCAAAAACATGAAGACGTATGAAGATATAGGGTCATATAAGTATATATTTATGAAAAAGTGTATCCATATATGGCATTTCCAGTATATGTCACATACAATTTTTCCACCCAGAACATTAGTAAATAATACTTTTTTTATTAATTTCAAACAAGACACTGCAGTATCCCTGACATTGTGTTTACAATGCGGCTAATTAACGTCATGAAATGTTGATGAGCATAAGTCACGAATGCATACATCCTAATGACAAGCATAAGCCGGAGGAACAAAAAATTCCGACATATTTCAGAGAAACAAGGTTCCTATGGAGATTGTCGAATACCAAATGCAAAAAAAAAAAAGTGAGATCAAATATGGCTTGAATCTAGATCGAGCCAAGAAGACTTTACGAGCAAAGAAATGGCAACCATTTGTGCGTGGGAGAAGAACGATTTTCAGTCCATTCCTGTTTGAGGACATGCCACAAACCATCGTAGGCAGCGAGTAAACAATCCTTAATTGTCTAGACAACAAGAAGTACGCCAGTAACCCGAGTTAACGCGTATGCTTAATGGGCTAGAACCAGAAAATGCTCCTTAGTTTTTCACTCGTAAGTCAAGCAAGACCGGTGTGGCCGTTGTTGTGTCCGCCATTTTGCCGATCCATAACAACGGCCATCGGACGTCGGCGTATTGCAATCAAACTTATTACAACATGTATTTTCTTGTAAGCGGATATCGTAAGGAGCTTAAGACGAATCTGCTTTTCCTCCAACAACAGCGCCAACACAAAACCAAGCGTTAGATTTATGTTTGTTAGACGGGCAGAATGCGTGAGAAATGGCCGATCGCTAGGGCCTGGGGCTAACTAAACCGGCGCTGATTAATGGTCATCCCCGGCCTAATTGCTATACTGAGCATGCTTATAGCAAAACGCAATGCTAGTGAGGAGCGGACCGAAAGTTTTGCAATTGTTAGGTTGGGTCATCATCCACCAGTTAACCAACAATATCTTACTGGCTGAATTCCGCTTTATTGGTAGTTGATTGTGCTGATGAAGATTCTTAAGCAGTATATGTATATAGAAATACAAAAAATGGGGTAAGTTGGATCAATGTCCCAAGTACTTCTAGAGCAGACGACAGTTTTAAGGTGCGTATCCACCAAAAGACACATTAGGCACAACAAACATACACATACAAACATTGATGTGTCCAGAAGTGTTTGTGAAACAATGTTTCGAAAAACGGTCATTTTTTAACACATTTCGTGTGACCTGGCGATCGCTCAAGTGGCGGTTTGGATCAAATGAAATTTGCGACACATGTTTCGAAAAACATGCTGGAAACTTTGTTTCAGTGTTTTATGTGTATGTGTATGTTTCTTTTGGTGGATACCGACCTATAGCCATAGCATACAAGTCTCGGTAGGAAAGCCATGAGAAGCAAACATTTTCTCAGTTTCGAAATGATTTTTTGATGGGAACATTAAGTTTGAGCAAACGTGTTTATCGAAACATGTCCATGTAAACACGTTTCAACAAATAGGTTTTCAGAAGTCCTGTTTCTGTTTCGTGTTTGCTCTGATCTGACAACATGATTTAGACATGGCAACATTCATTTTTGTACTGTTGCCTACGTATAGACAACACACAATTCCGTTAACAGAAACTACAAAATGCGGATTCTTTTTTTTCTGCACCCTTCAGCGCCACCTGCGTCTACACGGAATCACGGAACCGTTAAAATCCCTCCATTATTTCATTAATAAATCCAATGTTTCGGCCATTGCCAGTCTATATTTGCAAGCCCAGACATAGGAATGGTCGAGATTACTGCATCGCGGCAATGGTGAATTATTGGCCTCCAGTTGACCGTTATAGATTATATTAAAACAGCGACAGGCAGGCCATAAACGGTACGTCCAGTTGTGGTCCAGTCAGACAACGAGGGCAGTTATGTTTATTATATGGTCTCATGAAATCAATTAATTATCTTATCCCAGGGCCCTTGCGAGGGTTCGGTAGCCTCCAAGTTGACCCCTGGCCACCCTTTAATTGGTGGCCAGAGCCCTTTTCGACCATATTGAGCCATTTGTCTTTGCCATTAGTCCGTATATTAATACTAAAAGTAGAGAATCGATGTTTTCCTACCTGAGGCCAAGTGCGAAGCAATTGTCTTCGGTGCTGGCATAACACGAAGCAGATATGGATTTATGCGTACACGCCAGATATGAAAATCAAGTCCACACCACAGCACTTTATCTCGCGATTGAGTAACCTGGAAAACAGCAATAAATTCATAAAATTAAATTGCGAGATCGCATTTGGCGAAAGATTCGCAGGAAATTAATTATTTAAACGCAATAAACAGGTGATAATTAGATGACTAGATAGTGTCTACTTAGTTGGATTAATAGCACCGTCAGGCCTGCATCCTCTCTCTATTGACCCTGACATGCTAAACTGGGTATACTGATAACGTTCAATCGGGTCAATGGACCCTATTGGGGATGGACAAAATAATATGAACATCTGTTGAAGCTAACACACTGCTGTACTACTTGTAATATGGTGTTGGGACAAGTCTTCTTGGAATGGGTACGTATACACATTTTGAAAAATATCTTGCATAACTAAAGCCGGATCTCCACTGAAGGCAACATGCAACACGCAAACACCAACATGCAAACACTCAAAGACAAACCTGAAACACTGAATACATCAACATGTTGCTGAATGCTGAGGTGTATCCTCCAAAAGTTGGCATTTTTACTAAGCATTCAAGTTCGCATTTGAGCACAGGACTGAGCATGCGCAGTAAAGTGGCAACATTTGTTCTTTTTGATCCAGACCGCCTCCTGAGCGATCTGCGAAAAGTTGCCGAAGGCCAGAAACCATGGTTCTGGCAACAAAAAAACGTCACAAGTTTGCCCAAACATAACGGTAGGCAAACTTATTTATTATTTGTTTCAGCAAACCATGTTGCCTCAACAATGTTGCCTTCAGTGGAGACCCGGCTTACATTATTCATCCATTTACTCCCAGTCCGTTATTTTGAGACCATGTATCATCTTTGCTTTGTCCAGTACACGAATATTGTCACATGTGGGCCTTAATTGCCACACATTTACAGTTTAAACTTTCATTTTACACTCTAATAGGTGCAGGTGTAATGCAAACAATGGTAGAAGTTGAAATAAAACTTGTTACCAAGAAGGACAGGTGACAGGTAATTCTGCGTGGTGTCACATACTATGACTATGTTTAAAAAAAACCTCATTTATAATAAAAGCAAAACGGGTGTGCCGGCTTCGATACAAGAAAAGTCAATTGAACGAATTCCAAAACATCTATCTGCCATCAAATAGATGTCAGTATAGAGTACCACGCCCATAAGACAAATGACCCCTCCCCACCAAAAAAAAAACCTGAAATTAGTTTCTTCGATCGAGGGTCAGTCAATGAGAGGTCACCGTCAGGGAAGTGCTTTTCTTGACCCAATGGCTTTATGAATTGCATTTCCTGCCACAAATTCACCGCTGGTTTGTTTAATTCGTTGGCCCAGAGAGCAATCAAAAGCAAATAAATTCATTAAACTTAATATGCATGATGAATTGGAATTACAGGCGAGTGCAGCTGCCGTGACCCCAAACACAATAAATTAAATGAAAGCTGCAATTTTTCATGCGTTACAAAGGGAAAATTTAGGAGGGGTAATATTATGCGCCATGGAGGGGAAGCGGAAGAACAACAAACAACTTCCGACTACTGTGTTGCAGAAATTAAGGGAAATACTGTATGGACATAAAATAGAAAAACACCCCTAGATTGTTTTTACAAAATTGCCAATTAGAGTAGTGTGACAGTATAGTTCATTGTACCAGAATCAATGTAGCACAGCCTTACGTTAACTTTTTAAACTCATTTTAATGAAACATTGCAAAAAATTATCATAATTCTTAAGAGAAACACGAACATTTAATCACGAATTTACACTAATTGAAGTGCTTACTAAAACCATTGGCATTTTTGTGCTTTTGGTTGTGGGAAGGGTCCATGAAAATGCAAGGAATGAGCCTTGAAATACTTGAATGATTTCAAGAAAATTTACTTGACACTCTGTAAACAGTATTTTTTCTGAGAAACTATCGTAAAAAGTTGTTTTAACACATCTCCATCACACTATACGAGTAGAATACAGTAGTTCATGCCGAAATGTGAGGATCTTGGAAATTTACTACATCAGTAGTAGTGCACTTTCCCACTATAGGAGAAAGGTATTAAAAATTGGTATGCATGAAACTCGTGGGAATTCGAGAAATAATGTTTTAAAAAGTTTCTAGGAAAAAGTATCCTTTACCCAATTTCATCATGAACCCATTTCCCAGCAGCCTCAGCAGTTCCCAATTTTAATATCCAACTCCGAGCCACCCAATTTCGATTTGGTCCAACATGGATGGAAAAATCTCCCCTTTATTACTTTAAATCACGCAAAAATATCAAATCCCTTAACATGAGCGAAGAATACAATAACCCTGTAGGTCATAACTGTGGGGTAGGTGATAATGGTGCCTACCAATGCTGCATATAAAATAGGAGGGGGAAAATGGGATAACAGCAAAAATAAATCCCTATTCACGAGAAAACGAAGGTGGTCCCATGGGAATAATTGCAAAATGGTGAATTTTAGTGCCTTATTAGGGAAATGTAGAGGAAGAACGCCAAAAGCGTGCCTGTAAATACAGGGTGTGACCGAATTGCTCTTGTTTAAAGCATGAGTTCAAAATTGTCATTGTTAAGAAATAATTACCCATATGCTAGCATGCATTACTCGCCATAAAATACCTATTTTCGAAATTTACGAATATGAGGGTGAAACATTCAATCCAGGAAAGTTTTTAGTGCTTTTCAGAGAGATAGAACTATAAAGTTACCATCGCTCTTAATTAATATTTTGTTTTTTCAGAGAAATTAGCCAGATGGCAGAACACTAACAAATTCACAACGATTAAAGTTCTAAAGCCTTACATTATTAAACTGAACTAATACAGGAATCTTTTCCTATAGATTTGTTACCAATACAAATGAAGATAGTCTAAAAACACTACATCATGATAAAATGTGCCATTTCAGGACAGAGATCAAAACCATAAATAAATATTTTTCCAAAGTAATTTTAGTATTTTTTCTTCGTCTTTGACCTATATGGGCGTAAAGGAATACCTTTAAGGTTTATGCTTCTCCCTTTTATATTTTTTATAAAAAAAAAGCATCAATTGCAAGGCATGCACCCCCATCAAAACAGAATGGCGAACATCTGTCACAACATCGAAGTTTCAATCTCTATATTTTTAAAATTGAAATTAGGGCAAACCAGTTCGGTAGTATAGTCTAACGAGGTTGAAATATGGCTTCACATCGCTTATTTTCTTTTCGCCCTAAATAGTTTCGTGCGTGGAATGGCAATGGGACGATTCTCGAATGGATGGAATTTCTTCCCGTCATGCATTTTTACAGTTTTTCATCTCCTCAACCCGTTAAACCCGATAAACCCGGGAAGGTGATCCAACCCCCATCGTACGTTTTGCGCAACGCAAATAAGCTCTGAGAACACCAACAACCTCTTTTTGATCCATTTTTGAATAGATAGACAATTGTTGAGTTCTCCGTGGTGTCAATGGCAAATGCACTCGTCGCTAGATGATTAGGGTCACGTGATGATGCGCGAAGACGCGACACCGTAACCATGGAAACAATGAATCCTGGCGATCCATGAATACGGTTTTAAACACAATGCCACCTCCATTAGCCGTTCGATTTTTCCACAAATTCAGTTTAAAGACCCAACTTTACAATGCCTAAAATCATCTGGGTTTTTTTTCGTCCTTAATGTAATTTTAAAAAGTTCAATTTCTATTTATCTGTCTATTCATGAAATTCTAAAATAACAGTATCAGTAAAGAATATGTAGTAAACTCATCTTCCCCTTTGGCTAATATTGTCTTCACTGAATAAATTATCAAGGGCAATACAATTATTTTTGACATCAAATATTAAGAACTTCTAACAGAAGATATGATTAGGTATATTCTTTGTCACATAAAACGTGGATATACAATATATATATATATATATATATATATATGTATAAAATATTTATATTCCACAATTGTTAACTGGTTTTTTTATTCACACCATGCGGCACATTTTTATTTGAAAATCTAACTACTCAGCTGTCTTAAAGATGGCTGGGAGTGTACCCTTGCCCCCGGGCGGGCCGGTGTCAGGGTTCCAAACCACTGTTTGAAATGTGTACCCAAGTGGCGATTGTCCCTGCAGCCCTGCCTCATCTGGATTACGACGCTCGGGTCACCCGGGTGCTAGGCATACTTTAACACATCATCTGCTTGAATTTTTTATGCACAGCTGTTCAATCAAGATTTCCAAAGAATGTATAGTAAATAAAAAATTCAATTTCCCCTCGGTCTCCTTTTTATATTTCCCCCTCGAAGAATTGCCCCTCGTCTCATCTCGCTATCATTTCCCATTTTTCATATTTGGCATTTGCACACATCCCCAGTATATTGGGGACCTTGCCCTGACAATACTCTCCTTTTTCGTATATTTTCAAGAAATGCAGAAATGCACTATACTCTTTTTATAGAGGTTTATCATCAAATTTATTTATTTATTTTTTTTTTTTGCATAAAGATTTATGCAGAAATCCCAACCCTCCAAGCACCTGAATATCTAACATTCAGTTCGAGAGGTTGAGCACCTCTCGATTTTCGCCAATCACATTTTTAAAAATGTCGTTTTTATAAGATATTTTTTTTCGTTCCAACTTTCAACTTCATCATCACAATTTTGAAATTCGTCAAAGCCAGGAAATTATGGCCAACAGGCTCATTCATATTTACGAGATTTGTGCGCTCCTATATCACTATTTTCGACAGCAAGAACGAGGAGAGCCTACCAATTCGTCAATGTGATATTCCCAGAACAAGGATATTGACAGAAGTTCAGCGAAGAAAAACATTAAAATCGAGCATTTCAATTACTGGATGCCACCACCGTACACACAATTCAATTTCCTTTATCACGCGTCTCCTGTATGAATTTAGAAAACTTTGAATTTCAGTTTTTTGTGTTATTTACAGGCGTTATGTCAACACCTTAAAGATAATATTTTCCAAATGAATACATCTTTGAAGTTTACTGTAACATGTATAATAATTCCCATTAAGTATAATAAGTTATTTTATTTAAAGGATTATATTTAATATATATTCATAAAGAAATTCTTCTGTAGTGTGGTAAATGAATTTTCGACATATGTTTACGTCTTTAGTGAAAACTAATACAATTCAGCATTCCGAGTATAGAATTTTTACTTGATCAACTTTCCCCAAACGTGCTGAAAATGCCTGTAAAGCTAAGGATATTGGGAAATTTCATTTTTACTTGGCCACTAATTTGATTTTCTTCAACTATACCATGAAATAGATTTTATTGGTTGAAGAACGTGTTACAAGAGTTCGAGTTTGGTAAAATCCAGAAAAAAATCCTTAAAATGTCCACCAGCCAGTACATTGACACATTCTTGGGAATGTATGGTGCAAATTCTTAACTCGCTTTCCTAAATTCCTCAAATTTTCGAGTGATAATCACAGCAGTACGACCATAATATCCCTTTGTGAGGGTCGATAAAACCCATTTATTGCAGGAACGAGTTTGAGAGTGAAGAATGCAGCCATGGGGAATATTGAAAAATCCCGAGATGTCCGAGAAACAATCCGAGATTCAAACTTGGAGAGACAAGTTCAAAACCAAAATCAAATAAGTGAAACTTGAAAATGGGATTCTCGATGACACTTAGAAACCAGATTAGCCTCAACGTATACTGAAGGTATTTTTGCTCTCAAAGTGAAATTACACTTTGAAAATATTACACGATAGGTGTATTCTAAAAAAACATTAAAGTAATCGAAATTCAAGTCACTTTGCTCCCATAGTGAGAAAAACCAGCACCTTATATATGAATCCACCCATCATTTAAGAAAAATGCATCTTTCCCTTTTGTTGTTGTTAGTAAATTGAAAAGATAAAATTCTAAAAGATAACTCTTATGAAATTTATTTCTTCTGAGAATCAAAGATGAAATACGGTACGTATTCCAAAATGCATATATATGATTCTAATGAATGACAGTAACAAGTGCTGCATCTTGTGTCCAAATGTTGAATAATGAGAAATAGGAGGAATGATCTGAGCCAACGTTGAATTTAAGGAGCTTGTCAGCTTAATTGCTGCTTAAGGTGTAAGATGAAACTGAAAATTATCAAAATGAGAGTGAACATCTTTGACAACGTGATGAGACACGCGAGTGTCTCCTGTAACATTACACCGAGTACTACTTTGACAAGTGAGCAACAGAAAATTACCATGAGTCATGGCGTATCACAAATATTTATGAAAATGAGACGGCTACCATAAACCAGAACCTGGTGCTGCTATAAACAACGCATTAGCCTCGTTTCAAATCGAGAGAAACCTTGACAAGGATTTCCTTGAGGGCTTAAATCCGTGGTACATGCAGTTTTAAAAAGTCGGAGTTAAGCATGAACGAAAATGAAATTTCTAGCAAACAATATATAGGAAATAAGGTTAGACATACCTTCTTCCAATATTCTCATTAATTTGTATATGCTTCTTATCATAAATGACAACAAACACATGTGATATCTATGTATAACAACCACAAAACTCACCTACTTAAATTCTACATGGCATCACTTGAGGTTTGAAATAAGAATTTGTAGATATACGTCTGCTAATCCCAAGTACAGATAAGAGATTACACGAAACAAAAACAGGGTGTCTGAAACATGTTTACGATAAAAGTTTATTCACCAGTTTTCAGTCAAGAGGTTTCAGCAAACATTTCCTCCGTTTTGATGAGAACACTATGCTTGCATGGGAAGGTCTTGTTTATCGATACTTGTCAATGTAAACACGTTTAGACAAATCTATTTGCAGAAACTTTGTTTCTGTTTTGTGCTTGCTCTGATCATCGTGTTTGCCCGCCATCCAAACTTGTTTAACTTGTGAAATTATCTTAAACTAAACTGCGTTTATATGAGTACAGAAATACAGAAATCAACACACTGCATTCCATTATGTCACTGTCGATAATTTCATTAAGATCAATATATTTTTATAATAAGTTTTAGCATAGTGCTTGCACAAATGGTATATGTATCCATATGAGATGCCGGCTGCGTTTCAATCTTGGAATGAAGCTAAATCTTTTGATTTTCCGATGGCGACAGTTAAATATAACCTCAAAAATTAGCATGAAGTACTATATAGCATTTCTGGCATATATAACGCGTAAGCAGAGCAGAAGTGTCGTTATTGGGACCATATGGATGTAGTGCGGCGGCGTTACATTTCCATAATGGATCCGAACGAGCGCGCTGTAGCATTAAGTGGATTTTAATCGGCATTAAAAAGGATTAGATGATGGATTAACCGAATTACTGGATAGCGTTGTCATCGAGTTATTAGCATTGTTGGCAAATTAGTCTATAAAAATGTTGGCGATGCGGTTTGAATAACACGCTCATTTCCATGCCATTCTGCAGGCTATTTGGTTACCTAATTTAAAGAGAACCTAAGCAAACGGCGTGAATACGGACTGCATATGCACCATGCTATGGCAAATTTAACATAAATCAACTTAACAAATTTGTTGCAATCAACCATTAGTAACGTAAAAATAAATTAATGACACTTGACAAATCGGACATTTCCCCCCAAAATTGTATAGTGTAGATATTTAGCATATCCTAATGCTGAGTATACAGATCAGAACAAACGCGAAACAGGGTTTCTATATACAAACCCATTTGTGGAAACATGTTTTCATGGACATGTTTCGATAAACAGGTTTGCAAAAACATAGTGTTCACATCAAAAAAGCATTTCTAAACGGAGGAAATGTTTCGCAAAACCTTTTCTCAAACCACTGGTTAGACAACTGGTAAGCAAACTTTTATCGTAAACATGATTTCAAAACCCTGTTTTTGTTTCGTGTTTGCTGTGATCAGCTGTACTCTACATAAGACATTGTTTGCAAACTTTCCACGTGTCAATTTATCGTCCATTTTTCTTTCTTAAGTGCCAACAGATGGTTCGGTTTTTTTTTAGTGTTTGCTCTGATCTCGGCATTAAGTTTGATTTTAAATCTTGACAAATTTGGTTGAATTTATCTCAAAAAGAAACTGAAGAATGTACAGCATTTCGGTTTCAAAGTTAAACTGATTACTGCAAACAAATCTACCGTTATGCTGTATATATTTCATAGTAATGGCTTTGTGACTGCTTTAAAGAACATGAACTACGACGATTGAAGATGTCTGGCATTGCAAGGAAAGAAAATTGGGTTCAGTATATTAACTCGAATAGAAATGGAGGCGGCCATCTTGTTAAGAATCGAACACATTGATAGAAAAAACTCAAAACTAGATGCCCAGAACCAATCTAAACTGGGTCCAGTAAACATGATGAAGAAGAGTAGGCCTATTCATCCACCTCCCTTCTAAAATAGGTCCCCATCGCCTCAAACGAATAGCCTGCGCACTACGATGAATAACAAAAACGAGGTGTGACATTCGGGGCCCATAAATCGGTGGATATATTTCAAGAAATTGTCACTGGTTTGTTATCCGCGCGGGGCATCTCACTCTGTGCGTCCAAATTGCACCAAATTCCTGTCCGCCATTTTTCCTCCGTTTCTTGTCTGCTTTTCCCCCGTAGTAATCTTTCCAAACGTGAAATACGGTGGCTCTAAACACTGCTATAGATAAAAAGCCCTTGTTCCCATAGCCTAGAGTTCTAATGCAACGGGGTCCTGCGTTCAATTTATGGACCTCGTAAATCTGAACATCATCTTCTCCCATAAACCATCGCCCATAGTCCCTAGTCCTTTTTCCAACTTTCTTTTGCCTCCTAACCTCGCTTTACTTAGTATTATATAAATTTTTCACAAAAAAAGGATGCAGAAAAAAAAGTGTTATTTCCGTTTATACGGGGGCTATCTTAAAAGGGCGAAAATCTACATACGATAAACGTTTACTGCTACAGTGACAGGGTTCCTAATCAATGTTGTGGATAAACACGAGAAGAATGCTGAAAATTTATGGCTAAACATTGATAGCATAAAAATGCACAAGTTTCATGAGGAATTTTGATAAAAACTTGTATACAGTACCACAACATGTGCAAGAGTTAAATCTACATTCGCAGATTCTTATCTTGTAATGTTGCATTGAAACGATTATCCCACAAACTTTCTTTAAAGAAACTTTAATATGGAAATAAGTTACTTCACCACGGTTAGAAATATTGAAATTTTGAATTCATGGCTGGCATTTAGGGGTGTTTCAACGTGTTCTGTCGAGCGAATATGTCCCGTGTTACCCACCTTTTTGCGTCGCCCTTTATATTATACAAAGTGACATTGCGAACTGCATCGCTACTTGGCATTGTCGGTGTACAGACCCAGGCGAGTGACATATTCACTAATCAGAAATTTTTGGCAAAAGTGTGACAGGCACGGGCTTCTAACAAGATAGGAATGCAGTTTCCCTGCGCCCAAATTAGGCTAGGATCAATAATTTTCAGACCGAAAATACTCTTCTGTCAAATGGTGCCAAGCTGCATGTACGGAAGAATTGTACTGAATAATGCATTAATACAGCCAACTATATATATAACCCTCCTATTAAATTGGTAGTTGAATAAAGTTGCACCAAAGAGGAAAAGCAACGATAATGGTCGTTTCAGTCGGCTCTCTGTGTAAGACATCCTAATTGATTATTAGTTGACAGCGAGTGGGGCAACGCGAATAACGACATGAAAAATCTTCCTCGAATTATGAATGCAGACATTTTTTAAATTCTTGACTTCGGGTGTACTGTATATAATGTACACTCGAGCGATTCATCGACATTTCCAGCACTCTCTAGTATACCGAAGCTGCATCTAGCAAAAGGGAGTATCAACGTCTTGCACTTAGACAAAGTGCATTTTGTCTACATTGTATGCAAGGAAGAATGAAAGTGATTACGAGAGCTGCTGTGAAAATCTTGCTAACTTTCAATTACCCAAAATGCAGTCGATATGCCGAAATTCCAAAAACTATCTCAACCCAAGAACAATATAAAAATAAACACGAGGAGCAGTGTTTTATTTGATGCTAGTTCCAACAAACTATTCGGGTCACATTTAATCAAAACATGAAAATAGGATGGTGTGAATAAATGATAAACCATGTATTGTTCTGGAGGAACTTTTGAACACGTTTATTCACGTGTTTGTTATGTATTAATTACCATTGCAGCATGACATGTACATTTACGAATGACTTGTGGTTTCACTTTGTGCTTTATGTTGACCAATGTGTTCAAAATAGTGGTACAAGTGTTTTGTTGGTTCCATGAAAAGCTTTATTAGGACATTTTCTATGTCTAGAAAGTGGTTATTAGGAATGGCATGTCAAAAAAACACTATTTTTAAATGTCATTGAGGCAGTGTTACCTTTGGCAGTGTGACAAGATGGTAGGATGGTTTAGTAGGTTTTTGGTGGAAAACATACCATATGTGATGAAATTGCAAGGTATACATCTTGTCGAATAATTCTATTGGTTAAAACGAGACGTTTGAATAACTCCGTGGGAACATTTCGGCGCAAGTGTTCAAAGGCGGCGCTGCAACTCATAGGGATTCGCTATAATCCAGGAGTAATCTTATAATTGCAGGCTGTTCAAGGCTCTCAAAAAAGCAAAATTGCCGAATTGGGCAAGGGTATAGTAATTCAGCCGTTAATCCCTGTAATTGACGAGATTAGGAAAAGAAAAGGGTCAAGAATCGGCCAAGAATCTCTGCAAGATGCTATCCGGTAAATGTTAATTTGTTGCACTGGTCTCATTAGCACAGCCTATTAACCTAATTTCCCGAATCGAAATCCAAAAAAACATAGTCGATGAAAGAACGGCAAAGCCCATGCACAAAGTGCGAAATAGCACAGGTCGGTCAGCAGTTTGAAGTTCAAGAGCATTTGGATCGATCGATATAAACTAATTATGAAAATGATCAAGGAGGGAATTACGTTGAAACTGTGGCCTTTAGAAGGGCCGCGATTCTGTTCATTACGCGAAGGAAGAAAAAAAAAAAAGATATGTAACGTTGATTAGGATGGGCTGTAGGAGACTTGATAGCGAGAATTAAAAAATCAGGTCTCTACTAATAATTAGTGTTCTACGCGCTCTCCATGTGTGCAGAGTTTGCATTGGAGGACCCTTCGTTCATAAATCGATGGCAAGTAAGCTTATGTGTAGTGAGATATCCAGCACTTTTATCAACAGATACTCCGAGACGAGTAATAACTGTCTCTGCTGGGCTTTTTTTCAACATCGAAATTGATCTAGGGAATTAGCTGGAGTTTGCCGAGCAATTTGTAAATGAAACTCGCATCATTTTGCAATTATTAATTAAGAAGCAGCGGCAGCCGCTGGGACTCGCCTTTCGCGTTTTAAATTTCAGTTCGTTTAATTGGGTGTCATGATGCCGTTATAAATGAGTCACTGGAAACAGAGACAAGGTTCTTGGATTTTCTTGGTTAAAATGGTGGTACACCATACAGGAACTACTGTAAACAGAACCTTGTAAAGATATTCCAGTTTGGAATGGTGGTAATCATCGATTGTTCAAAGAAATTGTGGACAATGGAATCCTACAAGTTCCCATATTCACAACAACTTACAACATTCTAATGTAAGTTATAGTATGTCAAACGTTTACCGTCCAATCTGCCCCATATTTCATACTCCCTAAAATGGGACACCCTGTAGCTACATCACCACAAACATGCCACCAAGGTTGCCCTAATCGCTATGGGGGGATTGCTGACAATACAGTTTCACTTCTTGGGCAAGTTTCTGTCAAAGGATGGGGCACTTGTAAAAGCCATTGTTCTCTATACTGAAGGTTAAGAAATGGTTACAGCATTCCTCTTGGAGTATTTCCATAAAAAATCTAGCCACACAAAAAACCATCAGAAAAGCGAAAATAAATTACTTTCTTG
Organism: Julus scanicus; assembly: GCA_034698625.1. Taxonomy (NCBI): domain Eukaryota; kingdom Metazoa; phylum Arthropoda; class Diplopoda; order Julida; family Julidae; genus Julus; species Julus scanicus. Next base: position 35,827 of record JAQGBW010000002.1, on the reverse strand, counting down.
GGCAAACCATCAGTTTTTTTACAGAAAAGCTATGCCCTTGGATAGAAATTTACTGCCCTGAATAAAGTTTAACTATGATATAGTTACCAATGTCTTGGGACATTTCAAGAACTTCACAAAAACTACTCGTACACAAAATCAAGATATTTTAATTTTTTTTTCTGGCAATGTGTGGAATACAGATTATATTTACATAAGTTATAAATACAATTCAGTTCTCCGCTGTCAAAATTGAAATTCTACGAGTTTTAGCCAACGTAGCGTTCGTAGAACTGAATTCAGCTCAATTAAAGCTGTATAACTAATAATTGTTTAACTTAAGTTAACAAGTACAACATAGAGAAAGCCAGTTAGGCATTTACGAGTTTCAAGGAATTATGTTTTGTACATATACACTTCTTTGAAAACCAGCTAAATTTTTCACAGAAGAGCATCGTAAAAACAAACTTCTTCCCACTAATCCAGTTTGGCGACCTCTATACGTCCAATTCGACGAAACCAAATTAATATTACATCCAAAAACGTGCTAAAACTTACTTCTGAACGTGTCCAAATTACTAAAAATCCAAGTCATTTAACAGGAAAAAGAGGCACTTCATCATGTCCACTTGCGATCCGCGATGAAACACATGTAATCCTTAAACGACATCCAATCGCTACGACACCAGACTCTTGACTGATGTTCAGAGTGGCCAAACTGTCTGACCCTCTCACCAACCCTCTGTACCGTGTCCAATAGCGCACATTAGAGCATTTGTACACGGTTGGTTTTGGCAAAACCGCTCTCGCCTATGGCAGATTCCGAGGGGCACCAGATGGACCCAACGTAGGGATTCTTGCCGAGAGATAGAACATTCTGGTTGGTGAACAGGTGGCGGACGAGAGGCACAACTTGACCTCTGACTTCCAAGCCTTGTTTCGGCCCCTGCTTAAGCATTCCTCTTATTCGCCCAGGGCTCTGTAACGAGCGATAGATTGCAAGGGCGGAGACTAGTGAAATGATGATTGTTTCAAAAGGTGGCAAAAAAACTGCTAGAACCCCTTATTGAGATATCAGGACACGTCAAGAAGGTTGGGCCGGCCATGTCAACAGCTGTCACTTGCCTTTGTGCTCGGTGGGTGGACGAGATGGATCGAGACGTCCTGCTGGACCGAAACAATGAAGGGAGATCAACAATTAAATTGGTTTACTGTAACTATTGCTTCATTAAGTTGATTCTTAAGGTGTGCTGAGTAGCAGATGTCGACAAATTCTGCAAAATCGGTGTTGAAATTATCAACAATTCCCTGGTTTTTTTTCTTCTTTCTGAGTGATACACATTTAGCACTTAAAAAGTGAAGACTTAGCAAAATTGAATGATTAATTATCATAGTTTGCACCTATTATAAGCAATAACTAAGAGGCTTAACTCAAACGCATGCTGAGATGTGCTGGTAAGCAAGGTAAAGACATCAAAACCCTGCTCATCAACCCATTTAGGTACTTTATGTACTGTATACATGTAGTACATTTCCTACTCGGCATAAGAGTACATGGTTCAATAAATGAAAATATAGTTTTAATATTGAACCATAAAGCCATAGTTTTTATCTTCAAGTGGTTGTGATGTTAAGTTTGGCATTCATGCTTCCATTTGTTGTTTATCACCCCATGTATTTTGATGCCCTGCACATCTATTACTTTTGACCTCTACCTTTTATCATTTTATATAATTCACCTATGTAACTATACCTCCCCGATATTAATTGCATTTTCTAATCTCACCTGGATCATGGTATTTGTTAACCTATTGCAGAGCACCTGATGATGGTCTTGTGAGCCGCAACGTTGTGCTGAGTAATAAATATGTGGCTGTAGTCATATTTCTCGCAACTCAGATTAATATAATGAGATCAGGCTAAAATAATACCGAATCGGTTTATCACGTTTACTTTGCATTCAAGATCACGTGCTAACCTCCAAAGAGTTCATGGAAGATAGACCAACTTCATTGCCTACTTTATCTACAGAGTGCCAACAATAAGAAAAACAGGGTGAAAAACCTTTTAAAATGGTAAAATTTCTAAATCCTTCCTCACATTAACAAGTGAAAACTCGAGTGTTGTTTGTACATTCATGCTAGGCAAGATAAACTAGTCAAGCAGAGCACACCAAAGACCACACAAATTATGATCATGCCAGGTCAGCCCAGTGTAAATTCTCAAATTTCAATAACATGAAGTTAGGTGAGGCATGCTAAACTAAACAATAAGCAGGTATGTAATTTCCGAGAATAACGAGTGTGAGCAAATGCTTGCTTTGCATAGTTAAACAGTGGACTAATCAACTAGTCTATGGTGTTGCAATTCGAGGATGTTTGCAATGAGGGCCGTGCATGCCATATGCTTTTTTAAAGGGGGTTACAAAAAGAGACCACACGTTTAAGACGTGTTTTCACAAGGAGGGCGGTTTTAACACCAGTAACACCTGTTATTTGATGGTAATCAAGCCTCCCAGCCAGTTCATGCGATCAGAATGTGCCCAAAGCACCTCTTAAGGAAGTCACACGAGAATGTAACCTGGCTTTCTTAAAATTCTGCTCTACCTGAATTACCCTGGCAACAGACTTAATCAAATTAGAGACGGAATGAACTGATAAACATCCTGCATTGTCACCCTTAGATTAAACAAGGTTATGCCAGAGAAACAAGATCGTGATTCAGAAAAAAAAAAAAAAAAAAAAAAAAAAAAAAAAAAAAAAAAAAAAAAAAAAAAAAATACGCCTCCAACATACATAATATTGTTGGTTATTTAGTATATTAACTTCCAAAGACATTTCAAATATTAAATATCAATTATCAAATAAGCAAGATTTTCAAAATAATAGCATTTCAACAGGCAACCTATAAACTTTTGCACTATAAGGTGTCGAAAACACTATAGTACCGTCGACTTTCATGCTTTTTTACTTCATTTTTTGTTCACTGATGGAGAGGCCTTCCATATGGTGACTAAATACGTGAAATTCCTTCTTAAATGACACCAGAAACAAAACCATCGTGGCCATCATCTGCCATATGTAGTGTTTTGGATCGAGACGACATCTTCTGACAACAAGGAGGCGATTGTGTGCATAAATAAATTGCGGGGACGAGTTGTTGTCTTTTTTTTAGTGCAAGATGTACCAAGCAGAGAACACCCACATGGTTTATGAAAAATCTCCGCACATGGCAGTGATGTACAGTTTACATTAATTCAGATTCCTGAATGGCTGCCCTCGATGAACCCATCGCAATTTTTAAACAAAAACTTCAAAGTTAACGAGGAAAAAATCTAACAACGAGTTGCAGGATTGCTACTTAGACAGGTTATATAGCCATAAGGTAAGCCATCCGAAAGTAATTAAAATTTCATAAAAAAATTAATAAAAAATGTAATTATTTTCAAGTCGTGAACATTGTTTACAATGCACATGTCATTTACTTAAAGCAGCCCAAAAATAACTAAAATCTGGATTATGAATACATGGAACCTTGTCCACATCATAATTATAAAAAAATTAAAAACTAAACAAATATAGCAAATTAAATCTCCACATCTTTTTTTAAAAAATTCCCTTCAAACAATACATCTCTAGGTTAGTATTAGAAGTCTTAGATAAGTATCTCTTCGTGTAACAAGTTTATAATATACATTTCTATGAACCGAATACAATTATAAAGTAATAATGTAGTGAAATAAGTTCAGAATAAGGGCCAAAACACTTTGAAATATTGGTAATTCATACTTACTAGCAAATAGAAGAGACCATTACATATAGAGTTAGGAATTCGCTTGCATAAATTAGGCTACTCCTTCACTTAAGTGCCACTTAAGGCCCATTTCCCCCCCAACCCCATGGCATTTGCATACTGCATACAGGAGAGTTAAATTCATGTTCTTTGAAATGTAATCGTGTTTACTGTCACTACAGTGTAGAAACGTTACATGAAAAGCTAAAGTTAAATAAATATACACTAAGTAAGCTTACTATAATGCATTGCACGCATGATAAATGTTAGAGCGTTGGTCAAGTGCATGTTCGCCTAATGTTTAGCTAAGGTGAGTAGAGCAAAACCGGAATTTTGACTTAACCAGCATAAATTTAAGGTCAAGAAACCTGATCACGTGACGGCATGTCTAAACTTTGGTGCATGCGTGGTGCAGAATGCGTAATTTCGTCTATGCATAACATTAAAATGATCCCTTTGAGAACACACACACACATCTGCATACTAACGTCCTGATGAAAGCTTGAATCCTTATTTTTGACAGTTTGCTTCGTTCGACTTTGAATGAAAAAACATCTTTTATACTAGCTCGCTAACAAGCGGCTTTGTCAAAAGTACGATTGTAGATTTTATGCAAATCTTCCATTTTATTCTGATGCATTTTTGGGGAAAATATACGTGATAGGAAGTTTCAACAAAGCAAACCGTAAAACGGGGTCTGCAGATAAGGTTAGCTAATAAATATTAATATTTCAAATTTTTTTTGAAGAAATAAAAAATTCTTCACCCACTTTCTACATAAAACAATAATAAATATTCAGTAAAGAGGGACACTGTCATAATGTTTCAGCATATACGTATACATGTTTTATAAGCTAAATTGTTTATGTTGAATTAATAAAAAACAGAATACCAGAAGAAATTTGTTAATTCTCATCATAAACAATTTCAATTGGTCTACTGAGTATTTTAACAGTACCTAATTTTTACAATTAATCGACTTTTATGTTTTTAAGTTTTGGGTCATTAAGGAGATCCTTAATAAGAGGTTTGCTACACCATAGTCAGTCAAACTTTGAAATTTGTAAAAAAAAAAAAAAAAATGTATGTTATTTATTTTTGCTGTTGCTGTAATTGAAGATTTTGGTTATATAACTTCCATATTTTCCAAATTACAAAAAATTTGACAAGTATTTCAAACAACCAGAAAAAAATTAACTGAAACATTACTCTGTTATCGTCTTTTGTTTTCACATAAACATTCGAAATTCCCTTGTAATTATTTCTATCTGGCAATCAAAAGCCCACATGATGCCTTTATACAACCTTGCATGAGGTTCATTCGTGTTAATAATAAAAATAAAATGAATACAGGTAACAAACGTTTCATTTTCACAAGATACATTCCCATAGTTATGGCAGCGCAGCACGATATGGCAATAATTTCTCGTAAATCAATTGTTAATCTAGCCTTTATCTAAAACCAAACAGGTAGCCCAATTAAATTTTCGGCGATTTTTTCTAAATTGACGTGCAATTCACAACAAACGAGCGTGCGAACAAAAACAAGTGGCATGCACAGCATGGGCAATGGGATAATGCTGCCAGAAAAAAAATATTTTTAAAAAACCACATGAAAATGGTACACGGGTTGAATTGTGGAATCTAGGCAGACATGCAACAGCTTAATGTTTCGCATCAAACTGCCATTTTTCGTCGATGGCCACCTGGTGCAAGGAATGAAGACATCACGTCCACATCCATCAGGACTCAAGGTGGACCACACAATGGGATGGGCGGTTGATTTCATGTCTGATAAAATGATTATCAGGGTCCTGTATCTATACCGGAGGGTGGGGGCAGCGCATGTACAAATTACTGCATTCGAGTCCGGCCCCGGTGATTAGCCAACATTTCAAGATGGACAGATAGACATTTTAGAGATCATAAAAACACAATAAAATACCTATTTCGTGCATTTCGTACACACCCAAATAGGGTCGACCCATATGGAACAGTTGGAAACTGTGAGGGACACGTTTCTAACATGTCTGAAGCGTGTCTTTATGTGGAGACTCGCACGTGTTAACGACACGAAATATGTAATTTAAACGAGCACTGATAAGCGTGGAAACAACATTAGTCTTACCATGTTTATAAAGTTATAAAACAAGCTTTGGAAACAAGTTTCTAACACCAATCTAAACATACGTCTATCAAGTTTTATTCACTAACAAAGTGTTAACACATATATATATGTTTTTTTTTCTTCAAATTTACAAACATTAACGAACTTTAACAAATAAAATGTAATTCAAGTGTTTCAACTCGATCTATAATGTACATACATAACTATACTCAAACTTAACATGTAAATATAAATGCAAAACCACACAAGAAACTATTTTTTTAAAGATCTAAACATTTTCAGCAAACTTCCACACCTTACTAAAAAAAGACTATAAATCCACTTTGAAAACGTGGTAACACATTCAATGTTTCCCATTCGTATACTTTAATATCAAGTTACTAAATAAAAGAGATACCACGATCAGAATATGCAAGTTGTGCATAGAATTTATATACAGGAGCATGTATGTATATAATTTAAATAGAGCAGTATACACTGTATAGCATGTATTGGTATACTATACTGCACATCGTTATAGAGGCCCATCAAACTACCTTTAAATCCGTTTTATACTATCGTCTAAAAACTATGAATAATTAATTACCCATCAAAACTCTATATAGTGTGTTTATACACGTGGCAATCCATTTTGTAAATTAAAATGTATCGTTAGTATAAGCATATATACAGTATAAATCTCAAGAACACGGTTCATTAACTGGGTACTGACATCAGTAAGTAACTATAGAAGTAGAGAAACAGATTTAAAATGCAACAAAACCATAAAGTGAGTGAAAATGGTTCATCGGCTCATGAGATGATACTTTTATAGAGAATAGAGAAAATGACTGCAGAACCCTTTGGTAACCAAAATAAAGAAAATCCTTGAGATATGATAGAGGGAAGTGACTATAGCCTACTTATTATTTGCATTTGAAAGCAGATAAAATGGCCGTCAATTAGAAATTTATGGTTGGCAGAGGGCAAATCTCCAGTTGTTTGGCTATTCATACCGTCTATACCATGTCGCAAACTCCCATTTAATAATAATGATGAGAATTCATTTCAATAGCGAGATAATCATCCGGAAGAGGAAATGATGGCACGAATTAACGACTCATCACCGAAGAAATAACTCACGGAACAGTTGCCAAAATAATCGAGCTAATCACGATCCTGTATTTGTTTGCATGAAATCCGCATCTGATTTATAGTCAAAACAATCATAAGGCAATGCATGTACGCCATCAATGGTAAAAGTGTATATACAGGAGCTTAATTCTGGTGTTAAGTGTTTAAAATTTAAAAACTTGTATAGAAATTATCCTATTTTGCCGTTATACGTCGCTGGTTTTTCTTGATTGTATACCAAACTTCAATTAGAGAAGTGGAAAAGAATAATTTGGTATAACTTTTATTGATTCAGTCATCAACATCGATAGTAGAGAAACAACAGTGTGAGCAATATCATGAAGGCCATCGTCATTAAAATCCAAGGGCACTAATCAAATAATGGCTGAGAATAATAAATTACTAATGAAATAGAGGATTTATAATTCAAAAGGTTTAAAAGTAGTGGGAAATTATAAGCAACTGAATAGAAAACAAAATGTTTATATAGACATTCTTGAATTGTTGTTAAAAGTACAACAACAAAACTAAATAGTCGATAAGAGTATTTTACTGAAAAAATAAGTTGCTGGGCAGGACTTTTCAATCATTAAATGAAAAAAGTTCATAAAATACATAAAACTATAAAAGAATGGACAAAATCTCAATAAAACATTAACAACAAGGCAACTTCCAATTTAGGCAAAAAGAATGCACATATTTAATAAATTGTTCATGTATTCCTTCAAAATAAAGTATTATACCGCAAAAAATTGATATATGATAGAAGTCATAGAACTGAAGTTCCATTTTTCAAGATTCCTAAAAAACCTAAAACGCAAATATGGACATGCAATTTTGGGAAACTTTCAATATTCAACAATAAACTTGTTTTCATCATGTTAAATATAACCTTCAAAACTGGTATCAGGAGAACAAAATATGCAACATTCCTACAGGATATACACTGTATATTTTTCTGTAGGAATTTTGTGAATGGCTCATTAGCATCCACAAAAACAGACAATTCTACTTTGATGATCTTGGTTAATTATCATGTTGATAATAAATGACAGGGTGCTAATCGTGCTATCACGCATTTGCATCAACATTTCGAAGATCTATCAAACTTTTAATTTGTATGCATTAAGTGTTGGCAGTGCCTTTCAAAACGTACGGCAACTTTGTAGTACAGCATATTTTGAATAATCCCTTTAGATTACACCACGGATAATGCTTTTATAACTAAATATATTAGTATACGAATAGTACTCTCTGATCTCAAGAACAAAATGTTAAGTTCATCATATATAGAGCACTGCCATGCATTGTCATAAAACCATTTTTTAAAGAATTTTTTTGAGCATTGTTATTCACGTAGATAAGTACAGACGATTATAATTAAAGCTTGTTTTTCTAACGCCATCATTTTTTTTGTGTGTTTTTCAATTTTAAGAAGTGCAGTAGCGAGACTTAAGAATTATGATGTGCGCAGAGACAGGAAAAAGGGGTTTATCATCATTGCATGGCAGATAAGCAGCCCTTCAAATTAGCTCCTATTAAATTTCGAACTTAGCAGACACGATGACTTTTGACTTTTGCAACAATCAGCAACAAACAATCTTAAATTGCAGGCTTGCGAAACAACGTCCGATTTATAGGTACGCAATCGTAAAGGGAGGCGAGGGTGTTATAAAAACTTACTCACAAAAACTGGTTAAAGAAACACGAAAACTACTTTCAACTGTATATATACGGTAAACGTCGCAATGCCAACGTTTTCAGCTATAAAAATCAACAGCAGCCTCAAAAGAACTATATACATGTAGGCCTGTATACACTTACAAGTATACTAAACATATGTTGCACAAATATTTATAAAAAAGCTCGATTACAAATTGGGGCAAGGAACTACAAACCTGTACATGTTCAATCGTTCAAAATGAAAACAAAACTTGAAAATGATACGAGCAAACAAACAAAAAGCTAATTCTTTAGATAACACGCCAATATTTATTTTTAGATTTCCACAATACAACTTTGTGATTTGCAGTGTTTACAAGAAAAGTACAAGTTACGAGCGTGCTGTAAGAAAACTTAATTGACTGTGTTATAGTATATATTGTACATGCACATGTTTGGTCTATTATGTGCCATATTTAGCCTTGGGTACCAAGCATGGATTATGTTTATTTGACCACTGAATGCCTATTTATAGCCAATTATGGACCATATATTAATGCTTACATACAATAGTCATGTAGTGACAAAATCTATCTACGTATTCTTAGCATTTCAAAGCACATGCTCCAATTTTACGCAAATTAAAAAAAAATTGCTTTTCGGAAACTGGCATTTAAGGTGCATTCATTTACAAAAGTGACCTTTTTCTTGCCTTGTAATTATGAAAGATCAAGCCGAGCAAAAGGGTTGAAAAACTTCTAAATCACCAACTTGCTGAAGGAGGAATTAAGGAACGAGGGTCAAATTTAAAAATGCATCCAGGACATGACTTCTGAAAATTTTATAAAATTTAGGCGGTCACAGCATGCAGGAAACCAAGACTCCCCTTGGATTCCTGTGATTACCTAGGGCGAACAACTGCCTGTCTTACGAAGATATAGGATTGATAAAAAAACGCGAAGAGAATTAAGCAAAAGCTTATTTTTTAACGGCACAACACGTTACTGTATAAGCTGCAATAAATAAGAATCAATAGACAGCCAATTACCTCCCAGTTTAATTACACAAACAGTAATAAAACGAAGCTAGCTACTCTATACCCTTGTGGTTTCTTGAAAAACTAACATTAATTAGCCAACTGCGATAAATCAAGTAAAACCCAATTTCAGGCGAAATGCGTCAGCAAGCAAAGATGGCCGCCCAACCTGAACAATAAAAACTCATGAAAGTCGAGGAAAAAATACCTCACAAACTCCCTATGAAAGAAATTATTAATTAATCCTTCATTTATTGCCCTCAAATTTATTGCGCAACAAAACTCTATACCTTAAACGCCAGCTGTCTACCCAGGTTAGGCCATAAAATGATCCGCCATATTTGATTAAGTACATATGACCAGGTGGTCTCCATTGATCAAATATTATACTCTGATAAAAAGGTTTTATTACGTTAATTTTTCATCGAGCTATGGTTTACTTCCCCATAATTCTCAAACGAAGATACAGGTAGACATAATCAGGTGAAAAGTCCAAAAATAATCTTTTTTTCGGAAATTACCATGGCTACGGTCAGTTAACACAAGTTTGATACAAATTTTGCAATATATAATTCAATTTTGACAATATCTACGACTCAGTACCCCCAAAAAAGTAAGACCCGATAAAATACTACATATGCTGCAGATTATATAAACAAGTACATGAATACAAATTTCATTTTACAAAAGAGAAAGTTAACGAACATGATAACCGAAACTAATTGCAGAGTGGAAAATTCAACAAGCATAATGACGAGAAGGGTAACTCCATATGGTTGGATAAACGAACATTTTTGGAGTAGGAAGAGGGGATAACTGCGGGATCAAAGGTGAAACGACTGGCCCATTTCTAGAGGTCACGTGTTTTCCTAGCTACAAAGGTACGAGAATTTTGGAGTGTCGAGTGCACTCTCCATGTTTAATTGGGATTAGGATTATCCCCCTAGGCAAAGCCATATGTTGGACACGTTACAATGGTTACTTAGTTTCGTAACAAATGACCATTTGCGACAGGAAGAGACGAGGGACGGTCACTCCATGGGTTCCCCTTTACAAAACAGGGCGCCACCTGGATCGCCACATTAGGACCCATTTATCGCCCATAAGTCACTCCCCTCACTCCTCCTATTTTCCGAAAAAAGCACTGCCACCAGAGGGGGCGTGGGTATGACACAACCTCGTAACGGGGTCAATGTTAGAACCTCAAAATCTAAAACCCGCTTAGATTAGAATTGATTAATTAACCATTCAACAGTAATCCTCTGGAGTCATACATGATTTCAATCTCATATATGGGACATATTATGGCAATATATAATTTGTCCACCAGGGATAGTCTTGCTGCTGTCTCGAAATGGATGTACGCCCGCTTCATGACCAACAGCACAAGTAGTCAGCATGTTATTTGTATTTAGTTTTAAGATATTTTAAATGTTTGAACACCTTTCTTTTTATATAGAATCTCTTGCTTTTACTGGGGTGAAAATGGTGAGTTTTTGTATACTTTTCAATAAAAGCGCCACCTAGCGTTGGGAATATATATTTTTTTCTATTTGAGTGTTCGTACCAGAGGGGGTTGTTGTCTGGGAAGCTGCTCCAAACAACCCCACCGCCGTTCTTGTCCTCACTGAGGGGAGTAAAGAGGGTCAACGAGTGTCCAATTTCATGCATGTGTTCAATGGGGGAAATGGCGGCGACGCCATTTTTAGAGGGTCAGGATAGACGGGGGATTATTTCAACAGCAAATTAGGGACAAAGACGAGATTTTAGACAATTTCCTTTACAAATTCCTAGCAGTTATCAGAACGAAAATAGATGGCGCAACTAGCAGTTCGATCGTAAAATATAATTGCAGGTTTGTTCATCGCTTTTAATGAGCACTGAAAAAGTGAAAACTCTTTGTAAATTGAGAATATGCCGCCATTGACAAGAACCTTTTTTGAATATTCGCAGACAGCTGCCATTTTGTAAAACTAACTGATGAATGGCTCGTTGCATAGATCTTCCTTAAGAGGGAGCTTAGCCGAATTAGGTAAAACTGAACACTTTGTAAACGTCCCAACTTATGGAAAGTAAATAAAGATACCAAATGTTTGTTGGAAACACGCTTTTTTGGCAAAAGTTTAGCGGAAACTTTTGGACAGAAAACTTGTTTCCAAACCTGTGTTTTCATTTCGTGTTTGCTCTGATCTGTACTCTTGGAATGAATATGGAATTTACTTCATTACACTTACTTGAAACAAGATGCATCTTGCTGGTTATTCTACCATCATACAAACTAGAAACATTAATCTTGCCATTGGATAATTTAGCTTCAATTTTAAAACCTTTGTGAAAACAGATGCATCCCATTAGTGAACAGAAATCTCATCTTGTTTGAGATACCTGTATCCTCAAATCTACACATTTACTGAAATATGAGATTTGTGCAAACACGATATATAATCCCAAGATGGCATATAAAACTATGGTTGTATTCGAAATTCAAGTCAAGCAAATACCGAAATACACATTAAAACCTCAAGAATGCCTTCTTGAAAAGTGCACAAAGCATGGTATGGGAAGGGCACATCAAAACAATTTTCCACAAATTGCCATACCATAAAACTGTCTCAAATGTTTTTAAACGGACACTGACCACTGTCCAGCCTCGAGGACGTCATTTTCGTGCACGAAAATGCACTTCATCCTATCGGCCACAGGGTCAATTAGGCACTAGCACGGGTGTTAAAGTGCAATATAACCGTAGAAAAATAGCCGTAACAACAATTTGGGGGTGAGTTGGGTTAACCTCACCGAATGCCACTATGTTTATCTGACGTATTTACTACAGTAGTTAGCCGCCATCTTTGATTTAGAGCGGTCACTAGCATAGACACCTCGTTGGCTGATGGATGGTGCCCCCATAGACCAGCGCCATTTTGCCGCACATTTTAAGCACAAGTAAATTGAGAAACAAAACATTGAAACGGTACAAAAAAAAAATAGAGGTCTAACGTGAGTGAGCAGGTGGTGATAAATAACAACAGCATCAGACAACGTAGTTAGGATGGGCAGACGCTGCACTAATGACCATACAACACTGGCCAATAAAATTGTGCAGCTAGAAATTAGAAACTGGACCACCCGCGAACCGTAGGAAATTACCTGAACCGAATTACACCTGCGGGTTTTGGGTGTACATCCGCCATGCTACTCAACCCTCTTCTTGGTGCGGTGTTGCAGCACGGTTTTGCGAGGGAAGGAGAGGGTTGACAGAAAAATCGAAACCTTTTAAAACAACAGAATGTATAGGGCGAGAAAACAACATCAGGTGCTACAGCCCACTAATTTATGGTTGGCTAAAAAATGGGGAGAAATGGAAATGGAGCTGTTGCCGAGGCACTAAATCCTTAGGAGGCCGAAAGCCCAAAGCCCACTGCTTTACAATGCTGCTGGCACACGTCATTAAAACAAATGGATCCACAAAAGCACCCAAAAAAAACATCTTGTATACGAAACTAATATGGCGTTGCAACTGACTTTTGCATTTGTGGAAGGTGGCCATTTCCATCAAGAGTATATCAATGCACATTTCCAGGTTTTTCACACTGCAGAACTGTTATGCAAATGTCCAACCAAACATTCAGTTTAAAAATATAACGAGAATATTGCTCTCATGATATATCAAGTGTATTCTCGCTTATTTTAAGTAATCAACTCAACTATCAGAAATTTCAAAATAGACAAGTAGCCACCTTTGAATGTATATACAGTATAAATTGGACCAATATAATCCTAGCAGAAAGTACCATTGAAAACGTTGCATTATTTATGATTACACAATAGATATCGGAATAAGCAGAATGTATAAACACAATTAGCTTAGGACCATCGATTTGCTTATATACAGAAAGGTTCAGTTTCATTCATTAACCATATGATGATTTTGTTTAAAAAAATATATAATTAAATCGATCTTTTCTTATATATTTCACGCAAATACACACCAAAGCACAAGACGTCTTGGGTTCTCTTGCCAAGAGGCAGGGTCACTTCTTTCAATGGCCATAAATTCAAAGATGCAAGCTCACGATGAAAGCTTAATTGAAATTCTGGAACGCGGGTAAACTATTTAAATAATTAAAGATAGCGATCAACTAAGCGCTGAGATAATTACATACCCGATGGCTCATCCTTACCAATTTTTAATTGCTGATGGCCAAATATAAAAAAGAGCGCGATTAAAGCGTGTCCGGGTGAACAAAAAGGGTGATGGACACGGCGCCATATTTTAAGAAAAATTAACATACAAGTTTCACGCAAATTCTAACCAAAAAACTCCCATTACAATACAATGTCTTTGATACATTGTCCCGAGCTAGATACTATAGAAGATAATTGTGGTTAAATTGATAGATTTTAAATAGATACAGATTGCACCAAATGTCATGATTGAAGTTAATAGCAAAAAATAATGCAGATTAAAGTTACAGGTTCAATGAAGGAAGCTGTGGAATTCAGACACAAATATATCCAACGATGTAGAACTTTACAGAAAATGTAACTGCACTTATTTCCAAAGTTTTAAAGAAAGTCTTGGGGCGTAGTGACATGTCTAATCCAGAAAAGCAGACAAGGAATGACCTGAAGTGATAATTTCTTGACCTATGTGTGGAGAATTAAAGCATTTTTCATATAAAAAATTGTAATTACTTCGGCAGGCTTCTTTGTTAGCATCCCATTGTTATTACTTAAGAAACCTTTGTTGTTATCAATTCGTTTTGCTCCACTTTATACGTTTTTTTGGCTACCTTTCTCAAGCACATGGACCACATGCATGCAACATATACATGTATATATAGGCGCGTATAAATTTTAAGCGTCTAAAAAAGTGCAAATCCGTGGTATTTTCCAGAGATAAATAATTCATGAAAACACGACGTGGACACTGCGGCGTTATTGCTTATTTACAGCGAAAAAAGTTTCGATCATTCCTACACACCAGAAAATTATCGAAGAAAATTGCAATATCCCACTACGCGTGAGTAGCCTGTTGAATGTGCTGAATGTTGGTTCAGTCCTTCGGCGATGACCACCAGGGGTGTTACTTAACGCAATTCTGCACTCAATTCTCGCAATGATAGTTTTCGTTTTACCATTATTTATTTCCCCCCGTCGACATGGAACTAGCATGTTGAATTATGTTTTAAAGTGAACATTTTACTATATGTTGAACACGATTTTATGTCCCATCATAAACCACCATGTTTTTGTGAATTTTCTATTTATTTTTTTAAAATAATAAAACGTGTTTTAAGACTAATAACAACAAATTGAATAAATTTAGGATCTAGTAATATTCTGAAAATGTTTTTGAAACAATCCGTTCGTTTGTTTAAGAAAAATATCGTTTTTATTGAGTGTACCAATATTTTTTTTTGCCCATCCCATAGTCAAAAAATCTTTGAAAAGAGATTATCGCATTATTGAATACAATAGAAACTTAAAAAGTAATAAAATATTTGAAAAAGCATCACTTCATAGATTGAAACTTAATACTGACCAACTCGTACAGACACATAATTGTCATTCCCCTCACAGATTTCGGAAACATTAAAATGACATTTACCCCTGGAAATGCGGACAAAAAACGACTGGCAAACTGGTTTCGCTTCTCTGATAAATAAACAAATATATGCAAATGAAGCGGATCGAGGGAGCGAAATAGCCGTATCATTTTCCCGGCAGTTTTTTGTGCATTATAATCCCATCATTTCGATCCCACACGTTACAATAACACGACTAGGCGCCACGGGTTTCAATCCTGTGTTTTTTATCCGCTATATCGCCTTTATTTCCGCGCATTTAAATGCTCTCTACTCTCCCCCCTGCAGCCAACGGGCCTGCATACGGTTTGACATCCCAGTTAAAAGTTACAGTCGTCCGACAGGGCCGACTGTGGTTGTGCAATGTGGCGAAAAACGCGATGTGGCATGAGGTAGAGATATTTGAAGAAAAAGAAGAGAAGGTTGTGCACCAAAGGAGGCTGACAACCGGGCCCTGGCCTATTGAAATAGGGCCCTGAAGAGGCATCCGAGCGGACGCTAATAGCCCCCGGTGGGGCCGCCATCTGCAAACAGGGGGCATTGTGGTGCCTCTAATATGGCGGAAGACACCCCCCACGGACAACGATCACAGTGCTATCAACGCACTTCCGTCTGTTGTGGTTCGCATCCTTGCATTTTGCTCCAAGACTCGGATATTGCATTGGAAGTATTGGTATGGCATTATATACTGCGTGGCGCCCTCTTGCGGAAACGTTCCCATTGGTTTGTGTTTGTTTGTTGATTTTTAACGTTGACCTATTTCTGGAACACCAATGCCAGGAGATGAACCTTCATCACCTACTTGGAAATTTTGCCAAAAGGGGGGACTTCCACCCCCTATCGAGGGGTTTTAAGGTGCAACAAGATCCTCCACTCATGTAGGAGTGGTCCGAGCAAAGAGTTCTCTTTATGTGGGACACACGCAAGTCGCTAAGGGATCATGGTTCACCCCGTGACATCTGCTGTTGATCTTGTTAGAACGACCAGTCACCTCCAAAGAATTCGCTAAGGTATGCTCAAAGAACACAATAAATACCTTTGAAATGTACTCCAGTATTCAAATAACCGCAATTCCCCCCCCCCCTCTTTTACAGTCTGTTCCAAGGCCATTATCACAGCCAGCGGATGAATTCAAAAATTAGGCCCAACGAATCCACAAATTTCCATACCAGAAAGTGAATTTCAACAGCGTTGACCTGTTGCAGTGTATGCATGTGTAACGCTGTGTATTTCATCAAAGTTTATTGGGTGGTCACAGGATTATCGTCGCAGGGCAACGTCCTTTGGCGGACACCTTTGTGGAAAAGCGTTCAAATGCCTAACATGATTTAGGAAACTGTCAAAAAATAACCATGTAAAAAGCGAAAGAAAATATCTCTTGGGAGACTCTCCCTTTCCGTGGCTTTTAAGATTTGCCACCAGAATATCGTGGACTCATTTAAGATTAAGATTACAACAGTTTCATAGAAAAATGTCATGATGAGGCATGGCTTTACAACTTCCTTCATCGTACGTTAACTAAATAAAAATCTAAATAACAAGTTCATGCCATGTGTAAAAGATAATATGACGGCTTTTATATATAGTATCTCATGATTCACCTGTAAGTGAAAATTTACCCACGCATGGCAAGGTTTTCGTAGGATGTGGATTATCTTTAATCTTAAATGTTCAAGTAGCATTATACCATTGTACAACTAGAAATTCATAAATTTGGGAAATGTCATAATAGATGAAAAACATAGTCAAATTGAATTTCTACCAGTTTTCAGTTGATTGTGAAACAAAGCATATTTTCTGCGTGGTACTCATTTTGTGTAAGTGAAACGTACGAATTAAGCACAAAGTTTGCAAAAATTCTGCACAACTGCATGCAGAATGTGAACGAAATTTTCAAAACTATACTGCATGCAAATCTAATAATTAAAAGCCTTAATTTCTAGCAGCTGTTATAAAATTCCATGGAAAGTATCATAGATGGCGCTGTGGTATTTTTTGTCACATGACAAATGCTTTATAAAAATACATTACACTCTTTCAACTTAAGATGAGGGCTAGAAAATCAAAAAAACAAGATGGCAATGGAAAATTTCAACACAGTTCTGTAAATCTAAAAATGGTATGATTACCTTAAATTCTAACGGTCATTATGTGCAGATTTCGGCGCCATCTAATAAAATATTGATCTCCTGTTGCATGAAAAACATCATAGATGGCGCTGTGAATTATTCCGCGACATGACAAATGTATATGAAAATAGATTACAATTTTTTCTACTGGAGATGAACGCTAGAAAAATCACAGCAAGCAACAAAAAAACAGGATGGTGATGGCACACCCCAATAATAGGGGTTTCACTAGCTTTCTAAATATCAACGAACATATGGTTGCAAGTTTTTTTTTTGTCACTAAACCAGACCCCTAAAAAGGTGTGGGGACAATTAACGATAAAGATAAGCAAACAATAGGGGGTCTCGCCTGCAGCCCCTGCAAACTGAAACACAGCAGGCAGAAAAACAATGTGGACGAGATAAGCCCTGGCTATGTCACAACAAAAGGATTTCTGGCCATTGTCTTCTCGTTTATCTCGCTACTGTTTTATTGCCCTTGTTGTTTTCTTCGTCTTATACCTCATTAGGAATAAGTTTACGAATAAATTACCCGAAATACCTTACAGGTATTGGGGGATTTCGGTAATGGTTCGTGGAGCTACTGCAAAACAAGCTTATATGGCCCATAAGGAGGTTATAAGTTTGCGGAGATATCCGATATATAGTCATAATTGGTATTGGGAGTGTACGTTGCTCGTTAGTAACATCGTCTTGACATCCAATAACACAAATTCCGGCGTCTTTTATACCGGATCACGTCCTTCACCATGACAATTATCATTAATGTGGGCATTTTTAACATAATTGGCAATCTCATTATAAGCAATTCGCAGTCATATGTTCGTGTTTCTCACTTGCAGATGTCACTGTCGATAACGTGCCTGTATACGTCGTCAGAGAGATTCGGAAAACAAGGACACTGATGGAGGGTTATGCCGAATATTCGGCGATTAAGACAATTTTAATGGCTTTGAAAAAGGCACATCTTATATAGCAAAAGACGCTCTGCAAAACTCATCTAAATCAACTTTGGTAGATGTATTTCTTGTTAGAATAATATATCTATGATAACAAATTGAATATGTGCACTTCAAGAATGAATTTTATCTAATTGGAAGACCCAGTGATTATTTCGTGCTCGTTTATACAGAGAAAGTAACGTGGTGTTGCGAATAACCCATTGCCATGTGCTAACCCGAATTTGAACGCGGGTTAAATTAATTAATGTGTCTAGTTCGCATTTCAGGATTTCTAAGCCTAATCAATAACGACAAAGCTAGACGAATAAAACTTTTAAAAAAAAGTTGGCCAAAAGTCAAGACGCATTCAGGGGCTTAAATATAAATCTATTATTTTCTGCTCAATTTTTGGCACCAACTGAGCAATTTGTTTGTTTAGATTTTAAAAAGGAAATGGCCCGGGTAAATTGGCCGGCTATAAACACAGCAGCGCGATCTACCATAAAATCCAACTGAATGTATCACATAAGCTCATTAAATATACATTTTATTTCTATTTAAGGAACTTCTATTTACTACCGATTTAAACAAGTTTCTCCTTCCTCAATATACAATGAACATTCATGGCAAAGCGTCAACAATTCCTGACCCAAATTAGCGAAAACAATGTTACTTATAAGCTAGGAAATCAATATTTCTGCTGCAAACAAACTGCTTGGAGTAACTAATTAGTAAATAATATGCAACTGTCAACATCAGACTTACGTTTCGTGTATCATGCAGAGTACAGATCGGAGAAAACGGGGAAACAGAAACAGGGTCTCTGCAAAACTATTTGTCGAAACGTGCTTACATGGACATGTATCGATAAACAGGTTTCTCAAACATATATAGTGTACACATCATAAGAGCATTTCGAAAAAGTGTTTGCTGAAACCTCTGGACAAAAAACTGGAGAGCAAACTTTTATCGTAAACATGTTTCCAAAAACCTGTTACTGTTTCGCGTTTGCCCTGGTCTGTACTCTGCTTTAAAAATCTTTCATAAAATCTCCATGTAGTTATGTAAAAATACCTCTTCATGCTATTTTCCTTATACTCTCACAAACCATAAATTTCTCTTAAGTTTGTCCCAGTTACATTTGATAGTTTCGCAAATTACATGATATCTTACGAAATTTAGTTGAATTCCACAAAACATTTTTTTTCGGTATTACTTTTTTGAAACTTCAATTCGTAATTAATATCAATTAATACTAATGATGCCATTATAGCTTTTTGAATACAAGACTACTATGATTGTCCATACACAAACTGAAAGCAACGCATACATACCATTATTATGTTTGCATCTATTGCAGTTGCAGTAATTCTATCTTTGTTTATGTAATGAAAGAAAAAAGCTCGTTGTAAAATCACATCAAAATTGCGTAAATATTACGCTTGCATATAGCAAATTGTC
Organism: Julus scanicus; assembly: GCA_034698625.1. Lineage (NCBI taxonomy): Eukaryota > Metazoa > Arthropoda > Diplopoda > Julida > Julidae > Julus > Julus scanicus. Next base: position 15,998 of record JAQGBW010000002.1, on the reverse strand, counting down.
TCGTAAAGTTCGTAAGCAGACAGAAATTTCGTTAGAGCATCTTCATTGCATATATAGATTGAATCAAAGTCCTCGAAAACAATTGCTGTATTTGCAGCTAAAGCTTTCGGAGGAGAAAGAAGTATCTTTTGCATGCATTTTTCATTTCGTTCATCTTATATTTAAAGCTAAGTTTAAGTTTCAATTTACTTGTTTGTTGCTTTCTATTCCTCCCTGCGTGTAATGCTCTACTATCTTTAGCTGCAATTGCAAAAATAACACAAAAAACAACTACGAATTTGTGTAGACTGAGCCCAAACGTAAGATAAAATGGAAAGCAAATAAAAGTTAGATCAATGCATTACGAGAATAGCCACAGGCAAATCCATATTATTTTGGTGCAAATAACGAAATCGATATAAACAATTGGAAAGCACTATAGGAAGCCCAAGCAATGCCCGTGAAACTTTGGTCAATACAATATAGTGACTAGTATAGTGTTATAAACCCAATACAATGTAATTGTAATATTCGGACTAATACTACAGACGAAAATCGTAAGTAAATAAGATTTTTTTATAAGACGACATGTTGCCTGATCCAGTGTCTCCTATTTTTATTTTTTTTTATAATAATTTATTATGTATACAATTATCAAAAAAATTATTTATAGTGATTTAAAATAGAACGGTATCAATAATTTATTAATGATTATCTTTTACTAACTCATTCTTGAAAAATAAAAAAAATTGAATGTATTGAGTTTGTGAATATGACAACAATAATAAATCAAAAAGAACATAAATATTATGCATACAACATCCAAAACACATTTAAGCATACTGTGCAAGAAATGAAAACCTATAAGGAATTCAAAAGTTAAAGTAACCAAAAAATCGTTTTATCGATATGGAATGTGTAATTTCCATCCAATTCTACCATCGATTTCCAACTACACAAGTTTTAAAACTCTCCCACTGCAGTTATAGTAATTGACCGAGGAAACAGAATTTCCATTTTTTTAGAAAGTAGGTCCCCTTCAGGAAATTGGTCGTATAACCTAAAGGTTTGGAAACTTGTCTTTGAAACGTATAATTTTCACTTAACCAAGACGTTGTTTATAGCTACTCTACCTGGCAGTACAACTAGTAATTTTGTTCAGGCATAACCAAAAATGCACTGGGGAAAAAAAACGTTAAAATAGAGCAAAGCATACAATTGTGCACAAAGACACTTCCGTTTTTTCCAACAGGAATTCTGGCAAAAAACAGTATTTCAACAGTGGGTATATAATACACTGTAATGACTCTGAATTACTACATGCGAAAACGTGGCATACATATTACTTCAGTCCTTCAAATTGCCTGAAGTCATGCATCATGAACATCCGACAAATACAGAATGCATGCAATTCTTAGTTTAAAAAACTTTCCTCTATATAGAGATCGCTTGGTAGCGGGTATGAAGAAAAATGCCTTTTAAAAACACATAAAAAGCAATTGAAGAAGGGTCCAAAGATTTCATCCCAGATTAGCGACTTACATCAATTTTTGTTGCAAAAAAAATCGTAGCAGAAAACCCATTCCAAAAGAGTGTTGTCCTCTTCAGTGCGTATTGAGTAGCACGAAAAATTGCACACACCTCCGTTTTTAGCAATATAAAAGAGCTTATCAGAAGGATATGTAAATTTCATTTCATTCATTCCTGGGGACATTGAAATTTTAAAAGAGGATAGTGAAAGCCCCTTGGCTCAAACCGGTATTTCACAGCATAGAACACACAAATAGGAAAGTACGGCTTTCGTTTTTGGACCCTTCAGAGGACGAAAATATGCGCATTATATTGAGTTGAAAATCTAAAAAACGTTTCACAAAAGACCCTTTCAATGGCAGTTGTTACCGGTTGCATTGGCCTTAGTTAATGTTAATCCGAGATTAAAAAGGGTTTAAGCCAGCATGTGTAGTCAAAAAGATCCAAGAGCTCGATTGTTCAAATCACTTTTAAAGGAATGTTTTTAAAAATAAAAGAGTGTTTATTGAAATTGCAGTTTAGAAATATATTTACGAGATGTTTTCAAGGACTTTCAACTACAAACTGAACAGCAGCACAAACTAAATATCTTCAAAGTAGTTATATTTGGAATAAACAGGCATAAAACTCGCAATATAACAATTGTTTTTGCCAATTTTTATTTTAAAGTTGTCCAACTTCCCTTATCAGTATTTCTTAACCAGAAAACTGTTCGTATTTTCTATAGAGTTTTAGTCAGGTTTATTTTATTCTTCCATATTCACTTAGTCTAAAGTTTAAAAGTATTTCAGCAAGATAAATATGTACAAAATATCTTACTTATATTTTCCTGTTCATTCCAAATTCAACGAATTTAATTTTCCGAACCTCAATTTTTTTAAATACAGTTTTTTTTTTAAAACTTATCCTCCCAACAACCATTTTTATCAATAACGTGTCACCAGTACCATCACCCTTTAAATTGTTTAATAAATGTAAGGACACTAAAATATAGTTTGATAATTTATTTCAGACGTTGGGTTAGCAATTATATTTTCCTTGATACATATGTAATACACGTACTGTATATCAAAGGTTCTTTATATGAAAAAGTATCACGAGTACTACTTCATCAATTAATAAAACTAAAAAAGTTTCATTCGATAAGAGTGTAGTTAATGGTATAACGATAATTAAACCCAATTTAACCGCCAGATGATGTTAAAGGAAACCCGTGCAACGGGCCATTTGGAAAATGTTAGTTTCCATATTCGACATTTGATTTATTATACGACTTTTATTAATACAGTAAATAGAGTGGGTGAATTTGTTGGTGAATAGCCAAGCCATTACCCTATGACTTGATTGTGCGGATGCATTATCCATATGCCAAATGATATGAAATCCACGGTGGACAATTGAGCACGCCTAGCAAATCCCTTAATCCCAAATTGCCGGCCATAAATGGCTGATATATATGTTAAGTCAAAATCCATATCGCAGCTTATGGGGAAGCCGATCCACTCAACGCATTATTTCTATATGAATATTCAAATTTGGGGAACTTCTCAATAAACTGAGATCACCATTAGTCCACCTTATGCCATGTAATGGACTAAACGTCATGTGGCTTTTTTTGTTTTGAATAATATACCGATATCAGATTAAAGTATGGGTAACATTTGAGACTTAATCCGAAATTAATTTACAGGGTCACTACAAAGTTTAAAATCACAATTGTCAGACCTCTGTAAAAATGTAACTGACATGCATTGCAGAAGTAAATTTTATCAAAAAATATAGACAACTGCAAGAACGTTCCATCATTCTCGTTACCAATATTTCAATTTCATTTAGCTACCTTTTTCAATTTCTAATAGCGAAAAAAACCGCCATATATTATATTTTCATAAATTGGTATAAGTTCCCTCAAACTTTGAATTATTTTACGACAACATTTCCGGTAAATCCAACAGTCCAATATGCATGTAGTCATTGCTAAGAATTTTCAAAAAGTGTCCTTCATTAACGATATTTTCAGAAATTGTAGGTCGCATACTCCATTTCAATAGTCCATCCATTCAAAAAGAAGTTTGCACAGCTTTAATTCCCAAACTCATTTCTCTAAAATTTGTTTAAGATTCATTTGAAAGTTTCCCAAAGATTTCTTTACTAACACCACACGTATATATTGACATCGCAATTGCTCGGAACATCTAAAAATTTTCGTGAGTTTCCATCCTTGTTTTTTTTAATCGTTTTCACAGAGTTCAAAGACATTTAAAAAAGTACACCCTTTTCCATGTCATCTGCCATATACATAGCATGCCAATGCATCTTGAAGCTGACCCTTAACCTATGGCAGCGCCATCTATGGTTACGCAAAGGGACGCCCGTGTTCTTAACTCTATTCAAAATAGGATTATGCACTTAGGAGCGAATAGCACATACACGCTGGGACTTCTATATGCTGAGTAAACAGAAGTTTATGCACTTTGATTTCGCAAATATTTGAGTAAAAATTGATTTTCCAAGTGAACCATTTCGATTTTTAATAACATGCATCGAAAAGCGTAAGTCCCGCATCCATATCTGTTGCAGACAGCGAGGTATATCTACAGAGATGTTTAAATAAACATAAACCACGTTTAAATGACCATTTATTTCAGTGTCCAATCGATAATGCCTATATACATAGCTCTCGTCCTTTCCTTTGGCTAAACACGCTCGCAATGTGCTGCATACACCATTACATAAACACAGTAAAGCAACTTTTAACCTAATTTTCCAGTAATGATAAAATGCGAACTGAATACATCACCATTATAACAAGGTATTCGGATATTACCATCCCATTATTGATCCGAATTACTTGTTAGATTAATCGCGACCTTGTGGTTTCAGCACATGATGGTCAATATATGCAGTATGTAAGAAGGGCGTAACAAAATAGGTCTAAAGAAGTCGAAAACTGCTTGAGAAATCGATATGTGTTTCTTAAAAACCAAATTAGCAGCTCCAAATTAGCAGCTTCGTATAAATCTGATATAACACGATGTGTTCTTGAAAAACCTTATGTTAAGAAAATTCGTGCAGCAATAACATCTTACAAGTAATACACTAACAACCACAAATATGTAGGAAATATAGAAAATATTTCCTTATTTCACAGCATTGAATCAATTTTACACTGTATAAATATGATATAATATATGAGACTATACACTTGGTATAGGATAATTCACATGGGCGCAATGAGACGTTATCGCATAATAACAGATTATATTATATATGAAAAACTTGCTTCAGAAGCAAGGAATATTTTGCTAGTTTTTCATATGGAAAAAGTATAGCAACAATAAGTATGTAAAAGCAATATAATTTAACATGTCTAGACCGTGTTAATCATGGGTTCACGAAAAAACAAAACAAACATTCAAAAATGATTTTGTATGTAGTTTTTGATGAACTTGCATCACAAGCAGGTTGCAAAGTTCAAGTTATACGAAGCAAACCTGCAGCATTGTTAGGTTTCAGAACATAACGTATACAGTGCTTTCCAGTGTTCCTAAAAACCTTTAGTTGCACCTACTAATAACACTGATGTACGTACATAAGTATGCCTTAATCATGTCCCATTATCCCATATTCACTATTGGTTCTCATTTTGACAAATTTATAATCCGTTATTTTCAGGTTTGACAAATGAAAACACGTGACCTATCAAAACAACCAAAAAATATCATTCATGCCATTCCAGGATAACCAATGTTTGAATCCTCCAGACTTAAGTTTTTGAATGTAAATTTCTGTTTCTGTACAGATAGTCCAGCTGCAAAAACACTTACAAGAAAACTTCGGTGAAAAAAACAGGTTTTAAGAAATGTGAATGAAAATCACGAATTGCAACATCGCAGGCGAGCACAAGGCCCACTTGACTTCAAGCTCACACAAACTAATCCTATATCACAACACCAGATGTTCCCTTCCTCAATCATGACAACCATAAACTGTACAGAAATAAACTAAAAAAAAGGCATCAAACAATCGAACAAAGTTTCGCAACTTTATATTTTATAAGTTATGCTCAGCATTGGGGTATATTCAGAATGCAGGTCTTCCAAATGGTTCACTACAACACAATTCTTAAATAAGTTTAAAGTTAACATCATTCCGCCCAAACCAGAAATACGTTGCTTATATCTGTTTTCAAAAGTAAAAATTCTAAATATTTCAAATTCCATACAATAAACCCATCGAATTTTTACGGCAAAATTGCGTAAATAGCATGCAAGCACCAACAACTATAGCAAATACACAATCAATGCGCAGACAAGATTTGCAGGAGAAGGTAGCCCGAAGCCTATGTGGGCATTTTTCAAAACCTGTAATTGTAAAGTAGCCTTCTTAAATCAAGGTAAATAAACTTTGTCTCGACAAAAAAAAAAAAAAAAAAAATAGCCAATTGGTCTATGCAATTTACCGCGATATAGCTAAAAATATATTTCATAAGGAAACTTTATAATGTACCATGAGCTTTTAACGACAAAAACCGACCATTTTAAACCGGTACCGATGTAAACAAAAAGTAGAAACGCAAATGTACTAATAAGAAATTAAATGCATATAAATACTCATGCTGAGACTCGTTTGAAATATTTTCAATACATACCACCAAATTTACGTGTAACAGGAGTGACTCAAACAAGTTTTCCTCAATTTTTTCTCTAATTTTTCCCAAATAATATTTAGAAATCGCATTATATAGAAATTCCAAAATATATTAAAATGACACGATAACAAAAATAAGGAGAATGTGATTGAAAAGAACAGGAACAGGACTCGTGAAACTTGATCAGTAAATTCATGTTAATATGTTTTCACGTGAACACCATTACATTATATAAAGTCTAAAAACAGTGAACATTTTGCGTAGCAAACACATGGCTCATAACTTGCAAGTTCCGCATTACGTTAAAGTGTAATTTCGCAAAATCACGTCCACAAACAATATATAGGCCCATTACAAAAATAAAAGATTGTTTCCCGTACAAAAACTTTGCCCGTGAAACCGGTAAAACATTTCTGAATGTCAAGTTCATTGATAAATTCTCAATTTAGCCCTTATCCCAAAAGCGAAATTTTAGTCTGCAATTCCCTTCAGAAGTTGCAGACACCAATCACGTTACCACACGTATATTCAACAAAAAAATATTTTTCATATGGACGAAGAACAAAAACAACAAACTATGTTTGGTTTTTTAACTCACCGACAATGATGTCTCGTCGGGTTGGCGACCTGACCGGACCCCGGCCTCCGTGATCAGTTCGTCGCCGCGAGAGGGGCGCTCTCGTCGGCGTCCAAATCGGCGGTTCTGCGTGCAGGTCGGGGGTTAGCAATCCACATAGTCGAGTGTTTCGCGTTTCTTTTTTTTTTTAAAGATTTTTTTAAAGGGCTTTCGGCGAAAAAAGAAAACCAAAACTGCCCTGTTACACCGACAATATCGACGAAAGAGATAACCAAGCTTTCCAACTTTTGACGTCGAAACACGTGCGAAAACACGAGCTCTCGTCGCTGTCAGCCGGCGCGTGCTGTCGTTATCGTCGACACGAATTGCTTAATGAATGCATCGTCGATTGACATCAACGTTGTCTTACATCACAGCACATCAGACCGTTATTTTCTTTTTAATCTACGTTATCGTCGCACCGATAACTTAAATCGCGGGAGATGGCCGCTCGAAACCTTCTCGGCCGAGAGCCAACGATGAACTGAAAGCGTGTTGAAGGCAACGCTACACGGGATTCGGTTCCAACTCACTGGCAAATGCGCGACAGAAATAGGAGTAGATTTACAAAAGGAGGAGTAGATTTTTCAAAGCGGGGGTAGCAGAGGGTTTGGAAAATAATCGAGCTCATTTTGCCGTAATTTCATGAAATTAAGCCAGTTCTTTTTAAAATCGGTCGACTCACTCAATTTTTCTTGACTGTAATCGTTGTTATTAAAGGTAGCATTACCTTTTAGGATAAAAGTTGATGTAATGCCGCGTTTTAGAATTAAAAGTACGGTCTCAAATTATCGAAACATGTAATACTAACCAATAATGATGTATCAGCTTATCCAATTAAATAATGGCTACGCGGTGAAATAACACCCACCCCTCTGCGACAACAATTACAATGAAATTAACCAGAAAACTTCATTAAAAAAAGTACTACAAATTTTGCCAATAGGTCCATGTGAGTGACGATAACTAGTTTAATAAGTTCAATTTGAAATAGGAAATTGCATTAGTTAGGTTCAAGGTTTATGTGATGCCAACTTTAACGTTTATTGGCTGATTACATATTTATTAGATCCTTTCAAAATTGGGGAATCAAGGTTCAAACATCGGCCTTTGACAGTAAACAAAGTTAGTTTTAATTGGTTTCTCGTGGGGAATGATCGCATCGACTGGAAGAGTAAATTAAGTACGTAATGTTAAGTCAAAAATGATGGTACGATTGGACTTGACAACTTTTTTATACAAAGTATACTCTCCAAATTGAGGCGTTAGGTCCTTGTGAGTGACGACAACTGTTTTATTAAGTTGGATTTGCATTAATAAATTATACAACAGTGAAAGCCATTGACCGTTCATGAAAAATTAATTCTGCAATAAAATGTATAATACACAAATTACTGATTGTTTACTGTCGACTTCGTTTTGTAATAAACATACCATGCAGAATTTTACCTAGTCCTACGTCAAAAAATATATTTACTTTGTTAATGATGTTCAAAAGAGAGAAAAGTCACAACAAACTAATCCAGCGGTCGGGGAACCGGGGTAAATTACCCCAAATGGGGTAAAAATGAAATTTTTTTTGGTAATAGGGAAATTTTTCTAATATTTAAATTGCTATTTCATAAACGTGTTAGTATGTTTACAAACTTGTCAACAAAATTAATTCAATAAATAATGTTTATTTAAAATTTACATTGATTGTTTTCTTTTCAGAATGGGGGGGGGAGTAATATCGACTTACGCAAAAAAATATTTTGGGGTAATGGTTAAAAAAGTTCCCCGACCGCTGAACTAAACTAAATTAAGTCTAGGTTTTACGTCATAGGTCGAAAAACTATGATAACTCAAAGAATCCAAACTACTCCACTAAATATTACGTTATGAGAGCGCACGGATGAGACTTGTACATCAGTTTTACGAAAAGTTCTCGTAAGCCGGTTCCCAGCCGATAGCCGTTCCACTTCCGTTTCACCTACTCTTGCTAACCTACCGAAGCCAAAGACCACATTCCTACGTAAAAAAAATATCAAAAATATAGGAAACAAAGCAAAATGAGTCCAGCTTTAACTCGTATTACAAACGTAAGCCGAAAAACCTCTATCAACCCTGGGAATCCAAACTACTCGACCAGTTAGTACTGAACACGAAGACGCACATTTGAAAATAGTAGTAGATTTTTGCGCAGTCGTAGAAAGTTAGTACCAGTAGGTGGTAGTAGATGTACGCATGGCTTTCAGCTGTGAAAGAGGAATTTCTAGGAGCAGATAGAAACGAGGTTGTGAGCAGACGGCGCAGCCATTGGTTGAAAATATAAGCTTACGTCACCGCGCTTCTACGTCGCGTTTTCTCGTCGAAATTATTTGCAAACGATTGAAAAGCCTTCCATTTCTTTTCGCTTTTTAAAATGGCGGCCAGCGACAAGACACGCAACTTGGCGCCATTTTGAGCCAATCGCGAAGCAGCGTCGTAGCCGTGGACGAAAAATGGCGAACAGCTGCTCGTCGCTTTGAGAACTGGGGTCGCGTTTGAAAACACGAGAAAAGCGATACCGATGACGTCGGTGGCTGCCGTCCAAGGTAATCGATAGTGATTATAAATCCTATTTTTTCCCTCTCTATATATCTCTCTTTCATTCTCTTACGTTTCCTGTATAATGTACAATCGTTATGTTTAATTTCGTTTTCATCTTCTTCGTTTTTCCCTCCCATTATTCGCCATGTTTTCGTTCTATTTTTTCCGTGGAATAAAAATCAAATTCGGATTACTGGTCGCAGATGCCAAACAATCGTCGTTGTTAGCATGGTTTTTGTTTAAAAATGAACATTTTCGCGAGTATTTTACCCAATGCTCAATGAGAATGCCGAAGTTGACGTTTTCAACCGCAATATTTGCGTTTAAACAAACACGACAATCGAACTAGAATTAGGTCGATTGAAAGTCGGTTGGTTATACATAGAAGCTGCCATTGCCGCATCCTTGTATACAGGGCGTGTTGTAAATCCCCAATCTAAACAGTCAACTATAACTAACTGTAAAAATTCCGTTCTCGAGATTCTGGAGTTCACTGACCGAACTTGTTGAGTAAGGTTGCATACTATAGAATTCAAACTGGGCGAGTTGTTTTGGATTAGTAAAAATTGTTAGTCAGGTGAAGATCTATAGCAGTGTTTTTCAACCGGTGTGCCGCGAAAAAGTCTAAGAGATGGTTAAAAAATGATTTTTTAAACAATTGTTGTGAAGAACAGATTATTCTATTTTTAAACGTAATTTTTCTGTATTTCATTGAAAAAAAAAAGAAAATCTCTTCCTCAAGGGTCCCCTAAACATGTCCGCTATTTGTTTAAAAGTGGAAAACCAAGAATTTAAAAATTTAATTTTAAAAATGTGTATTTACATTTAGTATTTATTGAATGCCATGAATATATATTCTGTAATTACTAAAAAGTATATAGCCTACATTTATTTCGCAAAAATGTGTGTATCTTTTCCACTCATGTAGTATATGTTTAAAAATTGTATTATTTCAGATTAAAATTTAATGATAGCTTTATGCATGTATAGTTTTGGTTGGGTAACCTTTGTCTCTTTGCAACCAGTATTTTTAAACCCAATCTGCTACTTCTCGGTCCACATTATAACTTCAATAATCTATAGATTCAGATATCATTTAATTAATTAACCTTATCTAGAAAACATTGATCTTATTTATCTTTATTTCGATAATTCTGTTTGATATTTAACAGTTATAAATACAGTAATGTGAAAAATCAATGCAAAATTTCTCGAATTTTTAAAGTTACAACCAGTCAATAATCTTTAGAAAGTATGACATGCTACTTGTTACGACTAAAAAAAAAAGGATCAAAGAGGAGCAGTTTTTTTAATTTAAAATTTCACTAAATTATAATAGCTTATTTTCATAGCTGTATTGTTAACTAAAACGTAATCAAACTACACGTTGTCACAAAGTTAACAATCCTATAAATATTCAGTTTTCCATTGATTTTCTGACTTTTATAACATAATAATGAGTTTAATCGGGAAGTATTCTTTTTTTCTTTCTCAAACGGCGAAACTATTTATAATTAAAAGTTTAAGACGTTGCCACCAAATCACGATTACGAAGTTAAAACATTTCAATTCTCAAAAAAGCTGTCATTTATCTCGACACGAGGTACTTTTACGAGCCATAAAATGTTCTCTTAATTATGACAAAGGACAGCTATATAGTCAGTTCAGGTTTTACTTCCGTTTTCAACTTTTATGAGAAAAAAAAAACCTGATTCCGTGACACTAATAAAATATTAAAATCACTGTATATACACAGAACGCTTTACTGCAGCGCTAAAAATGTCTGAGAGGTAAAAATCGTGACGAGCAAGATTCTTAAGATAGCACCATGGTAATGCGTCAAGCTCTGTCAACACTTACAAAACTTTAAAAAAAACAAACATAGTTTGCTTAAAAGTTTGCCCAACGCAATCGGCAAACCCTGAACCGTTTGCGGAAACTAATTTGCACAAAACTTATTTGCTATAAAATGAGTTTGAAACGTTCAATACCTCATTTTCTGGAATGAGTGTATACTTAAAAAAAAATTAGTATCAGCACAGCACTGTAGAATGAGTTTATCGTTCTTTGAATACAACCTGCTTTTCTGTTTAATTAATAAAGTTTCATTGTCGAATTTTACGAGCTTCCAAAACATCATTTTATATCATCCATATTATAAATTTATATTTAGGACGTGATTTAGCAACGTGATCATTATTTGAGCCATTACATTGATCCATGAATATGATAAATTCAGTTATAAATTTATCAACAAATAATTTCGGGTCCATTTTACCACGTTTCGGTCATTTCAAGTGAACGTTCAGATATATATGTCAACGCTATTTCTAAATGTTTGCAAAGCCCAAAACGGGTATTTCAACAAAGTATTTCTGATTAAAATGAATCTGATATCTAAATGGCTGCGCTAAACATATATATGCAGGCATAAATTTGCCTTATCTACCAACCTTCTCGGTAATTTCAGAGCGTGTTAATTTCATTTGTAAATTTATGAAATTTTAAATCAAACTCGATGCTTGCTTGAATTATGATATGAACAAACTGCCCAAAGGCTACAAAATAATCAAAATAAATATATACATATTTATACATCCAAAACAAACAAGCTCCTGAAACTAAACAGTACACAGAGTCTGTATACTATACAGACGAGTAGTATTTGATAAGTTTATTTTGTAAAATGTATTGGACCATTAGAAAACTTGTCCAGTTCTGCATATAGTATAACAGTACATAATGTAATATTTATAAAATTAACTAAATAACAGATTATCCAAGAGCGTACATGTGAAATTGAGAAATTTCACTGATTTTAAATGAATTTTGTTTTAAAATTTCCATCACAAACACTTGGTGTCTTATCATGCATTTACATTTGCGATTCCTGCACGACATATTGTACGTTTCCACCTCTTTTTTTTAATTCTGAGTTGAAAAATAAATTGGCTTAATCATGAACCTGCGGCACGTCATTTCGCATAACGTATACCTATTAATATTAAAATATTTGTACGAAAACAATGCTTCTGCCCCCCACTGGCCATCAATGCACCCCGACAGGAATACATTTTGAAAAATATGCAATATTTAAAGGCACGCAATTTCCATACAGGTGTCCATTGTTTTTTGTTATTGTTGCTGCGTGCCAATGCGCATACGAGCAATCTCGTTCGCAAAAATTATATTCAAAATACGCATTAATCATTTATGGAATAATGTATACATATGTCAGAGGGCCAAACAAGATGGCCGCCACTTTATGGCAGTAACCACATACATTTCGCTCTTAAGACAAGGAGGTTGCGCGTGTCACTTACATTAATCATGCCAAGCATGTATATTTTAAACATATGACCAAAGAATTTGCGTCTAGCGTCACACAGTAGTTGAAATTCTGAATGGTGGTGTTAGAGCCACGTCAATGAATTTTAAATTCACGTTTTTATATTTCTTGCTTAGAATCTTTTTCAGAAAAACTTCTTCAAAATGGATATAAAAGAAACTTGCATATTCTCGTAAATTTTTAGTAAAACTAGTTAAGAATAGTGTTATGAAACCTATACTTGATTATTATTCAACTTTATTGCCTTGGTATAAAGCATTTTGTAAACTTATTTCTACATAATAAAAGTAAAACGAAAACAGCACAACAATGTTTCGTTTTTAGGTTCCATTTCATAAAGTTATTTTCCTATTACTAATTTAAAAGTATGCAAGATGATACTATAAGAAATGCATTATTTTTGATATTCATGCAATCAATATTTCAAAACATGTATATCTAAGTATGCGTGTATAAAAAGTTGTTTGTGTTTAAGCATTTTTTTAAAATGCTTTCATAAAAACAGAAATTGTATTGAATGTTTTAGGAAAGTATACTTTTCGAGATTGTTTTTAGGATTAATTTATAAAACTACAAGAACCTTAATGGAAACATATACATATTGTGTTTTCTTTTTAAAGTTTTTTTTTTAAAAAACAAACTTCAAAATTCACATTTCAAAATAGCGTGAGCATAACGAAAAGTTTTCGTTTTTCAAGCTTTGAAACAATTTCATAAAACAAGTAGTTCCAAGTTGTTCACCCGTATGTAAATTACAAGTTTTTAAATGCACCCCCATTTATTCTTCAAGTATACAAAGACGACCGTCTTCAGAGCAACTTTCACCCAATCCGGGTGAATATGGTATAGATAGATATACATTTACCATTGGACTTTATCTCCGAGCATATTTTGTCCATTATTTGCATGGATGGGAGTTAATTACTTGAGATAATTAGCCGCTCGTCGGTTGGCTGCTCCTAAACATTGGCAAGCATCCTTACTCGTAACATACACGTTTTCTAGTACTATATGTGCTCTTTGAAAAGTATAGAAAAGTATGAAAGGATGAAGCACATATATATCTGTCTGTGTATACAATACGCACACGCACTCAGCGGGCCATCCTAAACGAATAATTAAAAGTGGACGTTGGGTTCGCTCACTTTTGCGAGAAATTCACTCGGGATTAATCGATTTTCAAAAATAAAAAGACAAATGAGGAGAGCATAATTATCATCTACTATGTTCGTCGAGACCAACAGCTACCGCTGTCCAACCATAGAGACGATGCAAATAGCAAATTTGGGTCCATTTTCCATAGCAACCAATTAAGTGGCGGACTGGTCTGCAGTAATTGAGCTAATTAGTCTGCGAAAGGATCTCGCCATTTTACACACGTCCGCATGCATGAGAGAAAATCTAATGTGAAACACGTGCATTTATCAATTTTAAACGACTTGTAACCTAGTGGGGGAGCTCACAGATATATTTTTAATCAATTTAAGTTTGTTTTGAATTTTTAACAAATGTTAGGTGCCTGTGAATATAACATACTTTAAATTTAATATACAGTTTCTTAAATTTGTTTTATCTTGGATTATTATTCAGAAATGAAACTGAAGTTCACTTAGTGGGATTCCCTTATAATTAAATTTCATTTAGTATAAATACATGTATTCGGCACCATGCAGTGTGCCGTAACTTTTGTCTAAATAAAAATACACAGGTCACCGCCCATCAGCTTGTTGATGTTTTATCCTAAAAAATGACTTATTTTTGTCGATTTTTTTAAATTTCCGCAATGCAGGAGTCAGATGTAGCCGGATTTGTCGCTTACTTTCACAGAATCCCGAATTGATAGATCCCTATTAATGAGCTGGTGCAAATGAGAGTAGTTTTGCCCAATAGCAATCCCACCAGATTCCCCTTTGATGGCAGCTTAATCCTTTGACAGGAATTCTCATTATAATTATCATTAAAGTGCATAGCGAAACGTTTTGCAAAAGCCTGTTCGGAATTTAAGTTCAGATAATGATATAATGAAACTCATTATAAAACTATGTGTTGTGTGTATAAAATTCGGCGGAAGGGGATTGGAAATCATTAAAGCGGCTCGAACGGAGGCCCTGGCCATGTTAGTTTCTGTTTAATCAGCTTAGAGGAAGATGATAATCAGATCCGTTCACTATAACGTAATTAAAAACACCAAATACTCCACTACTCGCACTAAAAACAGCTAAATATTTCTAGCCTGTGGAGCATAAAACGCAATGCGGATGGGAAAGCACCTTAAATCCCCGATTTTTAATGATAATTTAAGTCCTAGCAAACTAAAGCTGCTTAACTTCATTGTCGATATACACACCCTTAAATTACAACGGTCATCTGGATACATCTCTGAGACTCGTAGGATTAGTAAAAACTTGGAGCCTTTGCTCAGTTTTTTGATTCTCTATAATGTATGTGCATACGAAGAAATGTTTCTTGGAATATGTTTTGTAGTTTTATCCATTTGTAAATATTATAAAGATTTATTCCAGAATAAAATCTGTATATTGATAAAAAGTAAATCAATATGTATTCTTATAAAATCAACTTGTCATAGCTTGTGGCAATATGTCATGTCACATATCACTAACATGAACAAAAACATGTTAAGTTACAGTTTCTGATGCAAAATTGCATATGTAATTCTGAAAAACACTCAGTATCATGTTAAGATAGCTAACAGTACAACTGCGTACTTACTGACACATGCGCAATCGTTTCATCTCAAAATTTGGAATAATGCAAACAAATTGGTTTGTGCCTCATTAAATTCAAAAAACTACTTATATTTGAAGTGTCAAATGCACTGAGAAAAGGGTATTTTTTATGGAGAGAAATATTAAGTTTTGTCTTTTTCTCACAAGTTATAGTAAATGGCTACGCAGTGGGACACGAGTTAATGATCCTGTATTATTCTGCGCCTTACATTGTTCTAGAGGTGTTACATTTTTTTGTTTAAATGATGAGAACCTGTCAAATGCATTAAGGCATTTTGCAGAATACAAAATTTTAACCTCGTATGAAAAAAAAATGCTTCAATGCAAATTTCTTTAGTTAAAAGGAAGCGACATCGCGACTTGCATGTACAATGACGAGAACCATGTTGTGAAGCAAGTAATAAACTAAATCAAAAACCAAATAGTTTCAGCGAAACGTGATGAACAACAGGAGATACTGCTAAATAATTATGTTATGGAACCATGGGCATGCATTCTCTAATTAAACTAGAGAAAACTTTGGCAAGGAAGTGTTTGTTTGTTTGTTTGTTTGTT